>JAAGNO010009115.1:112727-153368 GCA_033439905.1 Ceryle rudis | reverse complement strand
ATATATTCAAGTATATTTTAAAAGTCCACAGCTCTTTTAAAAAACTAAATAGTTCAAACCTTTAAGAGTTATTTTATCTGAAAATAAATGTCACCAGAGGATGATACACTGTTTTTCCATGAAAATTAAATATATCATTTGAGCTGCTTTTTCTTGAAAGCCATTCTGTGGCTTGCCCCAGCCAAACTTCAGGAGGTGTCTGGAAGGAACTGGAAGGAAGTTCACTACAAAAACTCGCTGCACTGCTGTGACGACTTTGTTTATGCTCTATATGCTACATCCATGACATTGACAAAAGCCAGCATGAATTTAAACTATGCTGCGGAGCAAGTCTAGAAAAATTCTCTGTCTTGAACAAAAGTGAAAGTTTTTGTGCATTTCAGTGATGCAGAGATTTTCTGTGATACCAGATTAATTGCTACCTGCCAGATACATCCAACTGTTGCAGCTAGGCTTGTATCAGTACATAATTTAGCACTCATTCAGGCAACTCCCTACTATACCAAAGGCAGTGAGAGGCTGAGATACAGCTGGATTTGTTTCAGATCTCGGATTAAAATTTCTCTATTTGTAAGCTCAAACCAAAATTGCTCCTCATCCCTATCAATAGAAAACTACAGGACTTTGTTTCTAGCAAACAAATTAAGATTTCATATTGCTTGTGACTTACCCTCTCTTCAGTCAGGTTTACCACAGGAAAAACTCTTAGTTAATATCAGCCTTTTAATGCCATTGTACAACAGGCGCTGTCAATTCTGTTTCCATATCATAATCCTGCTTCCACTGACAAGAGCACACACCAACATGAGCGATACTTACTGCTTTGGAAGCGTGGCAGAAGTCACCAGCAAGCAGTCCTAAGTTACAGCTGGGACAGCTGAGAAAGCTCAGCTTTGCTAGTCTTCTGTCCAGATTACAAACCCAGCATGGTTACGTCTAAAGCAAATTTTTATTTTAACCCACTGCCAACCACTGTTCTTTTAACACAACTCTCCCTAAAGCAAAGCCTTTAACACCCTGCTAACGGAGCGAGGGATTTTTACATTCTTAACCGTTCTCGTTGGCAACGCAGTGCACAAGTAGCAGTAAACTGTGATAATGACAACGAAGAGACTGCCATGAATAAAAAGTGACGTGAACCACAGTACAGACTAAACAGACTTGCCACTCCGAGGTTTCACTCATTTTTGGACAAGCTCAATATTTGCTCTGATTTATTCTAGCCACCATTCTGATACCACTGTCTGCTTAATGGCACGAGAAATACAGTCCTCCCACTCCTTATATATTTAGGGTAGTCTGTGTGTTTTGCTTATGATCAGAAGTGGAGAATAATTACCCTTTTTGATGAATAGATGAATAGGTACATACATTATGGGCAATATGCTGTAAAATTAATCCATTGAAGAGTGAATGGAGCTAAAGCACCTTAAAACCTGGAGATAAAAAAAGTATAACTTTTATACAGTGATGTGCATTAAAAATTGGCAAACACATTAGGCTCTTACCAGGAATGGACTCCAGCAAATGCAAGAAACACACATTATAGCCAAGAGCTGAATGATCATTTCAAAATGATGAGATCTGCCTTGTCTTTGTTGACTTTTAAATTTGACTCTTAAGAGGGTAATTCCTGTCACAGCATTGCACCAGAATGAAATAGCAAGGGCCAGTAACCCAAGGCAAGAAAAAAGTAAGAGATAAAATCTGTCTTCCCAGTCCTCAACATGTTCTGTTTTATAGAAGCACCAGGTCCTCGATGCTTGAATTTGATAGGCTCTAAACCTAAGAATAGGCAGCAAAGCTATAAGAACAGCAAACAGACATACCATAGTCAACATCATTTTCACATGTTTAGAAGTCATTTTCGTCGAGTGAAATATTGGTTTAGTGACCCCAATGCACCGTTCAACAGCCATCACACTGCCCAGGAAGAGTGGGCACAAACCAAAGAAAACCATGCAGATGCCAAAAACACTGCAAAGAATGTTGGACTGGTTAAATCGAATCCAGTCTTTATCCGATGCATACACAAACACTGCAATGGCTCCGTTGATGAGGTGGCCGAAGAGATCTGTGACAACCAGACCACTAGCAAGAAGCAAAAAGGAGGCTTTTGATTTCTGCCTAAATCTCTGATATGCCTTCATGAGAATTGCTATTGCAAGACTGTTGGACAGAATTCCCACCGTCATGAAGATGATTGAAAAGAAAACGGAAATCTTCTTCTCCGTGTGGCAGGTTGTGTTTTTCAAGATGCCAAATCCAGCCAGCCCTGGTGATTTTGAACTGTTCATGGTTAGGAAAGGAAAGGCAGCCCTCAGAACATTTCAGCAATCTCGCACTCAAAAGGCATCTGAAATATTAAAAACAAATATACACACGCTGTAAGAGGCACGCTACTGTTCAGATGATGTTTGAAGAAGAAATTCCATATTAGTCAGTGGTACAAATCTAATTTTCCAGTTTTCTGAGCGATAGGATATGGGATTACATTTTAAGTGCATCAGTCGCAGGGTAAAATCATTATCTGCATGCATTATGCAATGCAGCTATAGCATACAGCACCTTTATAGTCTCTGTACATATAAGATATACAAAATCATGTATACAACAGATAATGCTCGTGTACGTATAACCAGAGAAACCAAACAAAACATTCCGGCGGTGAAACTGCGTACATAAAGAAATGGTTTTGCAACATACTCCTAAAATGAAAGTATTTATCAGCCCAACCACAGTCAAAAAAGTGAAATACTCAAACTGGAATGTTCTGAGATGATAATCACAATCCATTTTTCTTCTCACTGTTAGGCATTTATTTTCAAAACAATGTCCTAACATCTTCCAAGCATTCTCCTGTCATAATTCAATGTTTAAAAGCTTTAACCTAACCAGCACTGAACTCTCCAAGGGAAGCACTAACTTGTATTTCCGACGCTCCCTTATTCAGAAGCCCATTCCGCAAGTTACTTTACACTTTATCTCCCATCTCTACTCTCAGGACATTTCTGCAGGCAAAAACTTCCCATGCAGAAAAAAAAACCAAAAACCAAACAAACACCCCCCCCCCCCCCAAAAAAAAAACCAAACAAAAAAAAACAAAGAAAAAGCAACAAATGACAAAAACAATCACTAGGAAATAAAAAAAGTCATCAAGTAACCATAAAAGCAAATGAGTAAATACTAGAAGTAATATAATTCCATGATCCTAGTGCAAACTTAGTCTCCCTACCAATTTATGTGAAAAAAAATAATAACTTTAAAATAAATTCTTAAATATTTTCTAAAGTTTGTTGAACTGAGGCTCAGTAATGAGGCTGATATATCATCTATAACTTAAAAATACTAAAAGATGGATTACTTTTTATATGTTGGTGTAAATTCTCTATATACTTAATGGATAGACTTGTAATAATGGTACCCAGGAAACTACTCAGGCAAGATATTCCAGTACATATATATATTATTTTTTCCAGAAAGGTTCACACTCAAAACACATTTATATGCATAGGTAATATAGGTACACAATAGTCTGAAAACTAGAGTACTCACAAACTTCTAATAATCTCCACAATAAGAAAAATACATTCCGACCACCACCAATTCTTTAAAGTTATTTATGTGAAATAAAACATTCTGTTTTCTGAGAAGCTGGACGCACAAGGTTCTCAGTTCTGTTTCTTCATCTTCGGTTTATTACAATCGCTAACTGCCATTGCAATTATGAGGATATATTCCATATATATTATACTGGATAAAGAATATCAACTACATTCCTCCACTGATATCTGTATCTATATGTCAATGCAATGGCTTTGTAATGAATGCGTTCTAGGATGCGTGTGTGTTACAGGGGGCAATTATCTTGTCAAGTGTGAGACATACTGTAGAGAAAAAGTGCAAATTGCACTCGATAGCCTTAAAAGGAGTTATGACTCTGCTCATAACATGTTACACATACCCCTGGAAATGGTCCAAAATGAACTCTTCTCTGAGGTCTGCATTTTGTGCATGATAAGGAATAATCAGTCTCATGTTATATAAATGCAGGTGACAGCCTATGTGCTACAATGATGCAGCTATAAACCAAAGTGAGGATACAAACCCCTTTATTAGATGTAGATTAATGACACTAACTATTATTTTCCAAAGGTCACAGTCTCCAGCATACTTCTGCATTTGGCAAAGCTACAGTATTGATAACAAAGCTCCCACTCAAATATCCTGGAAGATATAACTACACTGCCTGACTTGTAAATTATTTTTATTTCCGCAAAGATAATGCTACGTCGGTCTGTCTGCAAATCTAAAGCATCAGTTTCTGTTAAAAACCACTCAAATATCTTTAGACCTTCACCAAAATAGAAATAAATCGCAATAGTGCACACACTAAAAAAGTTTGTGACTAGAACAAGCTTTTCAAATATAACACTAATTATATCCACTCTTTGGAAAGGATGAGTTACTTAAATCACCCACCACAGCAAATACAAGATTTTGGGTGTAGGGCTCCATCCACCATAGAATGGTTTGGGTTAGAAGGAACCTTTAAAGGTCCTCTAGTCCCCCTTGCAGTGAGCAGGGACATCTGCTACTAAGAGAAGGTTGCTCAGAGCCCTGTTCAACCTGACCTGGAATGGTTCCAGGGATGGGGCAGCAACCACCTCTCTGGGCAACCTGGGCCAGGGTCTCACCACCCTCACTATAAATGATGTCCTCCTTATATCTAGCCTAAAGCTACCCTCCTTTAGTTTAAAACCAACACCCCTTGTCTTGTCACAACGTGCCTTGCTAAAAAGATTGTCCCCATCTTTCTTATTGGCCCCCTCTAAGTACTAAAAGGCTGCAATGAGCTCTACCCAGAGCCTTCTTTTCTCCAGGCTGAACAATCCCAACTCTCTTAGCCTTTTTTCACAGAGAAAGTGTTCCAGCCCTCCTCTGGACACACTCCAACAGATCCAAGTCTGTCTTGTGCTGAGGACTCCAGAGCTGGACACAGTACTCCAGCTGAGGTCTCACCAGAGCACAGTAGAAGGACAGATTCACCTCCCTTGACTTGCTGGCTACACTTCTTTTGATGCAGCCCAGGATATGTTTGGCTTTCTGGGATGCGAGCGCACACTGCATGCTCGTGGTCAGCTTTTCACCCACCAATACCCTCAAGTCCTTCTCTGCAGGGCTGCCTTCAATCACATTGTCCTCTGGCCTGAATTGACACTGTGGACTGCCCCAGTCCAGGTGCAGGACCTTGCACTTGGCCCTGTTGAACCTCAGAAGGCCCACACAGGCCCACTTCTCAATCTTGTTGAAGGTCCCTCTGAATGGCATCACTTCCCTCTGGCATGTCAACTGCCCCACTCAGCTTGGTGTCCTCTGTAATCTTGCTGAGGGTGCCCTCAATACTGCTATGTCATTGATGAAGATGTTAAACAGCACTGGTACCAGTACAGACCCCTGAGGGACACTGCTTGTCACTGCACTAGAGATGGAGCCACTACCCTCTGGATGTGACCATCCAATCAATTCCTGAGTACCCTCTTGAAAAAGCATATACATTTAACGGACAGGAAAAGCCAGCTAAAGATCTTCCAGAGTGTCACTTTCACCAGTATAAATCCCTAAGCTTCCAAGGTTGGATTCTGTCTTGATAAGTCTTTTGTGCAAATTCCCCCCCTCCCCTTTCCATACAGTAGTAAATGAGCAGCATAACTCTAGTTTGTGATGAATGGTTCTGCTCACTGCCAAGTATTATATTATGTCATCTTTCAGACTTTTTCTGACCTTGGCCATTTTGGGTGGCAGGATATTAGCAACTTGCCTTCTACACAACAAACACAACAGTGTCTTCCCAATGGAACTTCTTCCTTCAGTCTTGTCACATGCCGTAACACCTCACAGTGCAAGATAGACCGAAGCCGTGTTAATCTCTCAGTCATTCACTTCTAATCAAGCAGCTGTAGCTCGGTTCCCAGGCGTTGGCTGCCTGAGAAGCCAGCACTGTGCTCCTGCTGTACCTGTTCTTTCTTCCTGGAGCAAAGTAAAACTGTTTCCTTGTCACCACCTAGGACACTGAACACGACCAGGATCAGCGTGTATCAGAGAGGAGGGCTTTAGTTCTTACGTGCTTGCAAACTACTGCAGTATTTCACCAGGTTAAATGCCATATTTTTTGATACCTTCCTGTTCCTTCCTTCTTGGAATTGTAAACTCCTCTGAGGTGGTTAAGAGGCTTCTTTTTAATTCTGTGCTTTGCACATGACTACAGCTAAGAATTACGATCTTACACTGTCTGGCTAAGAGTGCTGCTGCCTCAGATCAAGACCCAGGGACACAGTCTGATAATCCACAAACTGTAAGTAGCAGGGAACTCTCACCATTTAATTCAAGAGGTCAGTGCATCCAGGCAAAACAGGCATAGGAATCTCATCAAGGAAACATTCACAGTTACTATTGGTTATCAGCGCTACTGCAAGTTTAATTGTTGTCAAGGCGTTCAGAGTTTCTGTGTGGGTGACTTTTAATTGCTGTTGCATCAGAATGAATAAACAATTCTTGGGCAAAGAACTATGATCCCATGGAGACAGATATCGCTGAACGCTGAAGCATTTTACATTGCTCACCTGTACCTATGGAAAAGTTGTAATTGTTTAATATTAAACACTATCAATAACCCCTTTTTTGAATTCACAGGCAATAATTAGAGTATTTGAAATGAGTGATGTTTCATTACTTGCTCTTCCAGCAATATATCCTCAAGTCTGATACACTGTCTTTAGCAAATAACCCTGATGGGAGTGGTTGATCAAGTTCATTATTTTAATAAGTGAATTTGAGCTTCAATTTCGCACGTGTGACCTGCTCTTACACCGACATTAAAGAAAAATAGAGGTTCTGGGAGCCTGGCCATCTGCTGACTCTGTTTTACTTTTAAACATTTATTTTAAAATTGTTTAACATTTTCTCTTAACTATGCGAACTGGAATAATATGAACTAGAAATCAAAAGAATATCAAGTGCTTTAAGCTTATAGTTTACAATTTTTGTCAATACGGGGGAATGCTAAAGATGGATTTAGCAACATTTTGTAAAAAGCAGACGTGAAAGCAAAGACTTAGTAAATACTACTGTGAAACAGCAAAATTAACTCCTATGAAGCTGTCTTATCCCTCTTCTTTTTTTATTATTTTTTTTATTTCTTAATCTGTAGTTGGCCTGGCCAGCTTCCCGATGAGACGAGTCACTTTGAAGGAAACATGAAATTCAGACTTCCTAAGGAGCATTTTCACAACCAAATTCTCTCTCCAATGGTGATGGTCTCTTAAAACCCCTCTGCATACAGATATAAAGCTGGGGAAAACTAGATTCAGTCTCAAATTTAAGTGAATCTATTGAAGACATTTTAAAAGTAAAAACTGAACTTGACAATTTAGAACTTTAGAACCTGATTTTAGCCTTCTTCTGGAAAGGTTTTAATTCAAGGATGGATGTGAAGATTCCAAAAAGAAGTTTTAAATAATTGATGGGTGTGGGATAGGGTGATATTATCCAAGAGGAAGGCTTCACAGTCTAGTTTGGGAATGAGTCAGTCCAACCAAAGCTAAACAGACTACACAAACTCCACCTTAGTGACTAAGAGGTCTTTGTAAATTCTGCTAGTGTTAAGTTTTCCATTGTAATTACATCTCCTCTTCAAATAAACAATATGATGCTCATCTAAAATAAATTAACCTGTTATTTCACCTAATGTATTTGAAACTGGAGTACTCGGTCTCCTTGAGGAAACAATTGTTGTTGCTTTACTCGAGCAGACTGCATTTTTTGAGTGATAGCAGAGAGAAAACATTCTGCCTGCAACATCCTGGCATAGTCTCTGCTGCTGAAGTAAAAGAAATGCAAACCTGAAGGACAACTCCCTTTTTTTTTTTCACCTATAAACAATAAAATGTACTGCTGGCTGCAATGCTATTACTCCATTCCTCACAGAGCACCTCCTGACAATTACAAAAACAGGTAAGTCAGGATCATCCTGAACTGGATTGTGCTAACGTACAGCTGAGGATGAATTTGGCCTCAATGAGTCTCTCTCTACTCAACAGTTCACATTGGTTTTATTCACCTTGTCCCATTTCTTGCTTAATCTTACCTGGGATTATTCTGACTCCTGTAGGCTGAGCCAGAGAGAGCCACCAAAGTGAAATTTAGGTTTGTTGGTGCACTGAATGCTATTTGTTGGTCATATATTGGTCCTCATTCATGCACCCCCTTTCACTAAGACTATTCACCTGAAGAGTCCTCCAAGGTTTCCCGTACTTCCAACACCCCTACTGTCAACATCCATTTCCAGGGCCATTAAATCAGTCATTAAAATTTGCTTTTAGCTGCATCTTACTGTGCAAACAAACAGTGAAAACAGTAAAAGACCTTTTCTTAAAAGAGCACAGGGCATCAGAGGGTTACACATATGCATGTGATTTCTTTAACATTGTAGCTTTGGCCAGGAATTGAAAGTCACTGGGCCA
Organism: Ceryle rudis; assembly: GCA_033439905.1. Lineage (NCBI taxonomy): Eukaryota > Metazoa > Chordata > Aves > Coraciiformes > Cerylidae > Ceryle > Ceryle rudis. The sequence continues at coordinate 144,846 of JAAGNO010009115.1, read as the reverse complement.
TAGTTTAAAGTCACTGGTCAGACAACACTGTCAAAGCCCCCGAGCATTGTACAAATTGGGTCCAACTCTCATTTCCTACTATGTGGTTGATAGACCCTTTCATGGGAAGCAGTAGCTCAACTTCACATAACTTTCCTGCTAGGTTTTTTTCTGGGTTTGTTTGTTAGTGGCTCTGCAGTCTTTCAGAAATTCTCTCAAGTTTTCGTGGCCTGCTTTAGTGAGTATCTGGTTAAGCCATTGCAGGGCTCACCTGTGTTGGACTAACCTTGATGTACTACACAGACTTTGGAAGTGGAAGGCAAAGCATGATCCATCAAAACCATCAAAGCAATAGCTATTTCTATGTTATATAATTTGGAAAACATCAGTGATAATTAAAAAAAAACCAAAACAAACAACCCAACCCTACAAAATGGCTTGAAACAGGCAGGAAGGTTTCCTCCTCTCACCAGCCCAGCAAAGAAAAATCACCTTTGAAAGTCCTCTTTAGCAGCCTTTCATGGTTAACAGAAATTACAAATCAGAACTGCCTAGCAAACATATATATGCTTCTTTTCATGATGTCTGATTCAACACTCTGTCATCTGGCAAATCTCCCTCTGACTTCAGTGTACTTTTACCTAAGCGAGGTTTGAGTAAAGACTGCAGAATACAGCCCATAAGCTTTAAAAATACACTGTGTACCTCCGGGGAGGATAATCTTTCTCTCCTCGTACACCCAGTGCCAAGTTGGACCTGGCACTGACAGGATTTTTGCTATTAGCAGACAATAGGGACTACGTTAAAAATAGTGTAGCCACGAGAAAGCAATGATTCTGATTAAGTAAATTCCATTGAACTCTTTCTAGTAAGCATTATTCAGGTCATGAATGCTAATTTGTCCTGCAGGGGGCTGTGGGTAATTACCCAGAAAAACTATCAGCTTTATTGAGTTGCTACAAAATAGTATTACTGAATGGAATGCACTGTAAAGGGAGACAACCTTGATATGTGCCACTAGAACTAAGAAGTCTTTTTTTCAAGATGCCATAAACCGGACCAAAAATCACAGTAACTTCACTTTGGATTAGGATACAGTCTAGGCAACTTTTATCTTTCTATTAAATAAAATTAACATGCAAAATTATGCAGCACAGAAGTGCCACTATGACACCTAGAGCAAATTTAGCGTTCTGCATATTTAAAGTTGTGTAGAATCAGAACCATCTTATAAGATGAAGCAAATGTGGCACATTGGCTGCATTCCAGCAGTCACATAGAACTGCTGACATTACTAAAAATCTAGATAATTTAGTCCCATATGGGAATCCATACCACAATTATATTGTCCCTGTTCCGACACAGTCCTGATTTTGCACTTCTTCAAGCCTAGCTTTTTATAATTTTAATTCCCTCCACCAATAAAGCAATTTGCATTCACACAGCCGCCTTCGCTAAGTGATAGGGAAAAAGAAATCTGTTACATGACCTTGGTCTTTTTTGCAGTTGATTACAAGGAACAAACTCTTCAGCTAAACCATTCTCTCATCTGCTTTTAATGGATGTAAAAGCATTGTCCTACAAACCATAGGAGAGAACTAAACAAGCAGCACACCATGGCAGGTGACAATTCCCTTTCACTTAAAGAATGCACATGTGAGGCAAATCCTCCTATGTTGGAAGGGACGTGGTGCAGGCACTGGGAGTTTTCCCAGGTTGCTCCTCACCTTACTGGTTAAAACTCAAGGAACTACAAAGTGTCCCCATTGAATCTCACAGCTCTTTAAGCTTTACTCTGACTTGTTGGACTCAGTTGTACACACAGCGTAGAATGGATCTGCACATGTTCTTCAGTCACCTGTTTGGGTTCTTGGGGCACCTGGTCAGAAGTAATGCTATGACCATTCTTCCTGCAGACGTCCAAAGATCCATTAGATTACTGGTGAAGTGACATGGTACTGCCAGAAGTGCTAGAATGGGTAAGTATATATAAAGGAATAACAAGAATCAGAAGAGGAGTATAAAAGAAGATGTTTCCTACAGCTATAAATGCTGTCTCTGTACTGGAGACAATTAGAAGAACCTTCCTTTTCATTCAACCCTTAAAATAAATTGCCAGTCAAGAAGGACTACACCTGAGTGTTATCGTGACAGCCGCTGCACAGACAGCTGGGGTCCTCAGCCAAAGGATGTGGAAGCTGAGGCTGATGTTTCCACTCAGGTTCTCTTAAGAACTGGGATCAACTTCACTAAAATTTGATAAATCTATGGTAATTAATACTCATTGATGATATGGCCCTTACCCTAAACATTTACTAGCAAAAATTAATTCCAGATAAATAGTTCTTTAAAAGCACTCCAGACATGAATCAGGTTTTATTTGTCCTGTATTTTGACATTGCTGTGACAGAACAAAAACAGCATGTGAAGAGCATAATGAAATTAAAAACTAATTTAATTTTAAAGAACAGAAAAATTATCCTCATGGTTTTTTACAGTTTCTGGCAGAGCTGGACATGGAACTTCCTACCCATGCAAGGCTGAGGCAGGTAAGGAATATTTTTTGAAAGTTTCAGTAAAGTGAAGAAACAAGCAGCAAAGCTTGTTTATTATTTTAAAAAAATGAACAGACTCTCTATTTTTGAATTGCACTTTCTCTTGTTTTCTCCCACTTTTCACTCTCCAACTACTACTTTTTCTTTTGCACAGGCTCCAAATAAATACATTTCCCTTTACTCAACAGAAGATTAACATTCCTACAGAACAGCACTGTTGAGATCAGCTACCGTAATTTGTTTGAAGGATTGATTTCATGTTCAAAACATTGGAACAACAATGTTTGTCAGTAAAATAAAATATTGAACATAACTTTGGGTTGGACATGATATTAATTAATAATGTTTTTCAATGCCTCACTTTCCATAAAAAGTATGGGGTTTGGATCAAAGATCAAAATGTAACTCTATACATTTTGCTGGAAAAGGCTCATTTTTTTGTTCTCAGAACGTGAACGCAGCTGGTTAAGTTTGTCATCCTGTGTTTTTACACTTGATTTAAAAACAAACTTTACTATTACTTATTTTGAAAATACTATATTTTCCCACTTTATTCTGGCAAAGGATAAATAAATTGTTGCATTCTCACAATGAACTGTTTTAAAAGTGCCCTCAATAAACTCACCAGCTATGAACAAAGACAACCAAACAATTGCGAAGCTAAAGTGTTCTAACTGTACTAAAAAGGAAATACATGAAAGAATACATTCTTTTTGCACCTCAACAATAATGGAATCAAGCAACAGAACACCTCAAGCTGTTGTGATTATTCATAATTCTCAATCTGCAGTATCAGTAGAACACATAAGTAATCATGATATTGCAGCTGCCAGCTTTTCTGCTGTCATTGTATTTTCTTTTAAATCGGGAAGATCAAAACCACATGTCCACCTCAGTTTCATATTCTTCAAAATATAACATTGTCTCTTCTTGTGGTTCTTGAAAATAAATACTATATGTACTAATGAGAAATCCCAGCTATGAAAAGAGTGAACAAATGTGGTTTTAACATTAGTTAGCCCTTCTTCTTCCAGAATTTTTTCCAATAAACTTTTTGCTTACTTGGAGTACATATGAAGATACTTTCCCTCTGTTTTCAATTGACTGAGAGGTACTCCTAAATACAATTATCACTGTGTACTTTGTCTTCACATTAATATTAATTTCCCGAACAAATATAATACTGCCAGAGTACATAAAATTAACGTTACTATTAGGTCATTAGTCACCACTTTGTGCTCAGTTTAAATAAGGCAGGAAGCATTCTTCTGAGAGCATTACACGGGTCTGTCATTCATCTTAAGCAAAAGGTTAAAAGAAACCTTTTATTTCAAAAGGGGCATTAACATAAAGAAAATAAAAACACACTTACAGCAACCCCAACAAACTCTAAAATTCTGTTTCTTTCTTCAGGCTATGAAAGACTGAGAGCCATTTCTCATCATTCCTGAATGTGCTCTGTTGTAGAAAGAGCCTAACAAGGATTAAAAAGGCTGTCCTATGCATGCACTTTGCTAAATCCCTGCATGCCATTCTAGGGTGACTGTACTGTCTGAACAAGTTCTCCCTGTTTGCATGTAAGAAATAGCTGGCTCAAACAATTCATCTGATCAGTGAGGCTCAGCCAGAGAGTGTGCCAGTCCAACTCTACGCAGCCTAATGCTCTTTCCATGAATGATGGTTAAAAAGGGCTTTCTTGCTTGAATGGTCCTCCATAGGATGTGGAAATAGGCTCTGCTGGGGGAGGTAGGCAGGGAAGGAGGAAAATCAGCACCAAACATCACTGCTCAGGTCCTGCTGGCTACCTGGTTTTTACTACGGTCCAAGGAGACAGGAGATTTACAGTAAATTCGTATAAAACTGTCTGTCAAAAAAAGCTATTCATTCTCTCTCTGTTACAAAGCAGTTATCTGAATGGGGCGGGAGGTTGATGTAATTACATGGTGGCAACAGAAGAGGGAAAGAAATGCACTGGGGGACCCTTGCTGCTTCTTACAAACTCATTCCCCCACCCCATGCTTTTTTCATTTCAGCCACTTTCCATGAAATGGAGACAACGTCCACAGAGCAGAGCAAAGGGCCGCACGATGCTTGAGGCTGGAGCAATGGCATCAGGCAGAGGGAAAGGTGCCATTCCGCCCCGTGTCAAAATTATTCAGTGCTGTGTGTTGACCAGCCCTGGTTTAGAGAATTCGTGTACAGTCATCTGCTTCTCACATGTTTAATTGGTTTGAAAGATGAAGTTGTGCAAATGTCAGAACTGGTCTGCTAAGTATCATAACCAAAATATGGGTAATATTGTTCCACTAAGACAGAGGAGAAAGTGAGGCATTTTACCATTACTATTGCATAAACTGTAGATGGATAAGAGCTTCACATTACAGATACAATAAGCATGCTGTAGATATATACTGGTCCAACTGGATTGAATATATAAGAAATCCAGATTAATTACACTAAACTCAATCATCTTGTATTAGTATATTCAAGAGACTCTAGTTATTCACATCAAGATCTATTGCAACTGAATTAGCTGCAAATTAATTTGTTTTTATATTTCTCATGAACATTTCACCTTCTAAAGGTTATGTCAGTAACAGACATAGTAGTAGGAAATAAATGAGGCAACCCTCTTTACTGTACGCCAGGTGAAATTAAGACTACCTCAGTGAGAATTTCCCTGTATTGCCCTGCCAGAGACAGAATAAGCCTGAGGACTGTGAATCTTATACACAGAAGGCAGCTTTCAAATTATTTACAGGCCAGATCCAAAGCAGGCAGCTGTAACGTGAATTCCCCATTACTGTCCCACTGAATATATTTCTACTTTCCCACTGGTACCTCTTCTCAGTGACAAATGACTCTCTCTTCATGCTTACTCAGTTCTGACCTCACCTGAACACATCAATTGGCCCAAATACCGCAAAGCTTTCCTAGTTTTGTGATGTGGTCAAATTTCAGACAGCTCAACTGTCTTCATTTAAAAGAAGAGGTGATGATGTTCCTGAGACCTGAAAGGCAAGTGACAGATGTTTTATCCAGCAAGACATTCTGACCTTGGAGTCAGTGTATTGTGATTTGCCCATTCTATCAGTTATGCTACATCCTCTGTGCCTGTTTTTATAATTTGACAATTGTGCAAGGTGATCTGGGAATTATTTCATGACATTTTAGTGAGAAGTTATTTTCTTTTTTTTTTTTTTTCCCCCTCCCTGTCTCTCTAGTGCTGAAATTTCTATACCAGGTTTCATGTAGATGTAAAGGATACACATGTGCATAATACTACTCATTCTTACCCTGTCAGCACCAGTGAGGCAGACTGTACCTGGCCTTTCCACAAACACAGAGTAGTAATTCAATAGAAAAAGTTTTCTAAAGAAACTTCCATTGCTTTTTATTAGTCTTCCTTTTTCTAGTCAGACTCCTATCTCTGGACAGGCACGAAACTTATATTTGGGGAAGAAATATATGGCAGCTCAGGGCTTGAAAGAGCCACGGAGAAATTCAAAACGATCTCTGGATGTGTTAGCTGCCAAGGAGGTCCGTGTTGTCATGAGATAGTATCTTAGTACTCCCACAGCCCTCAGGTTGTGGGAGATGGGCTTCCTGTGGGCTATCTGTTGGAAGATCCTATTGCCACTGTTATTTGATAACCCACTGAAATTAAAGCATCCCTGGTTTTTTAGTGAGTAAAGAGTAGAAATCTTAAGTTTTCCACGCATGTGATCAATCACACAAGCCCACACTATCTGCTCTGGTCACCGTGGGAACCTCAGGAGGTTGCTGGGTCCAGATGGCTTGGTTTATCACAGTATACTGCTGTGTCTCTTAAAGGAGCTGCATGCCATCTGGGCAGATTTAAAGCTAAAAGGAAATATGTTGGATCCTATGGAAACAGGTCTCTTGCATTCTGCCCTAGTAATCTGTCTATCATCTACCTGAGCTCCCGCCTGTGGTATGGATCAGAAACCTCATGGGAAGGTGTAATTACCAGGTCTTAGTGAAATAAAGACACTAATAATACATGACTGCACAATATTATTCCTCTCCTGATTTCACTGTTTCACTTCTATTAATCATTTTAAATAACTGATTAAGGGCGAACACAGCAAAAGAACAGACATGAGATTGGTCTCTTTCCCTGACAGGGAAACTTTATGAAAGCACAGTAAGTAGTTGATGGGTTTTTTTGTGTGTGTGTATCTATACATATACAACTATTTAAAAATTGAAATGAGTGTGAGAATGTTAAATTAACACCTTCATTTACCATTTCATTTTTGAAACGTGTTTGCTCCCACCTGAAAAATGCATTTTTCTCCAGCACAGCCAGAAAGCCTATTGAGTCAATCTCACCCATGCTAGAATCACAAGTGGCTGAGTTTAAATACACATGCAAGCAGCTTCAAAATGTGAATCACTTTATATATTTTTATTCGCTACCTTCTCATAATTTAAGTAGCTAAGAAGTATGTGATAGATCATTCTAACAAATAATTTTATTCAACATTGTATAAAAGGCCCAGCGTAGGTTCATGTGATCGTGCATGTGAATCACAGCATTTATACTGCCTAAGGCACATGAACACCAAGGAGCAGCCTAGACCCAGCTGATTAAGCTGTAGAGCAAAACACCACCTCAGTAGTCAGAGGTATGACAGCCAACAGTGGTTTATTGGACCAAGGAGTATAACAATGTAATTTACTTCTCTAATACGTGTCATGTTCTCTCCTATTGTTTCCCCTTATAGAGTGAAATATGTAGGTAAGAGATTGCTGCACAGTTTCATGTGTTATGTCCCTCCAAAATTAGAGAGTAACAAACTGTCTTTATTAGCCAGTACATTTGCTATAGCACCATAAATCACTGAAAGTGCAGGTGAACATCTACTAGTTTAAAAGTCAAGAAAAACTAAAAGACTTCATGTATCTGCCTAAAGCGATTTTAGAGCTACAGTACAGCTAGAAAAAACACTCCACTTCCTAACCCTGCCTATTTTATTCTATGTTTCTAGTCATTATTTTTTTGCTTATTGACAGGAAACCCACAATTTATAGTTTGGCTCAGGGCAAATATTGAAAAGATTCCCCCCCCCCCCAACCAAACAAAACCAAAAACAAAACAAAAAACCAAACAACCCAACATAGTAACATGGGCCAAACCATTTTTTTTGGTGCCTGCTTTTCTTTCACAACTGGAATTCATAGCCTTCCTCCAGAAAAATAAAGTTTTGGTCACAGACAATTTATAAAAAATAGCTTGCTTGTTTATGAAGCAAACACGTGTAAAACTGATGAAATTATTAATGTCACAGTGCTAACTTTCTTCTCGTAAATATCATTTAACAATGCTGACATTGCAATTACAGTCCAATGTTCTGGCTCTTTGCTTATTTGCTCAATCTGTCAGTCCACCATGGGGGGAGACAAATTGTGGTGAGCATTTGACAATGCACAAAAGAGATATAAGACTATTCTGATTAAATCTTGGTGAAAGATTAAATGAGACTGAATACTTGCCAGGTTTTCAGACACAACATTTTTAACCAATGCTACTAAAATATTCTGCTCACCACAGGTTTAAAAACATATAGGGTAAAAATAGTGTATGTAGCTCACAGACTGGTCAGTTGTTATCTTTCAAAAGCAACCGATTAATAGCTACCTTCGTACTATATGTCTCAGTGATGCGCATTATGTATTTTACTGGATCAAAACCTGTAGTATAGCTCATCCATACCCAGACAACAAACCCTAAATGAATGAATCCTCTGACAAAACTTTCTCATTGACATCAGAGCAAGAACATCAAAGATCTGACTCTACATTACCAAGGGAGGGAAAAAAAGTGTATTAAACTGCTTTCAAATTCAATCACCCATGTAAGAGGAGTATAACCCAGTCAAATTTTCAATAGAGTAGCTCCATACATTTCAGAGTCGGACAATTATTAAAAAAACATAGAGCTGCTATTTCCAAGACTTTAAAAAGCATGTTTTCTACTGACTTTAGCTGTGTAGGACTGGGTCCTTAATAGAGATTTTAGCAGGAAATCATAGAAAGAGGTAATGTGGAACATGTGAGCTAAAACTACTTGTTTACATTCCTATGGGTGGTTAAAGCTCTCGACTGTCCTTCTCTGTACAAAAGCATATGAGAAATGGAAGGTCCAAACTGTTTATTATATTTTATTGCTCAGAATCCATTTAACTTTGGCATTAAAGTCGCCCTATACTAAAAAGGACTTTGTTCTAGTACATATTGTATTCATCTATTGGACTATAAAATACATTGGTCTACTCATAGTCACAATATCAGAAAAGAGCCATGTAAAATTTAATGTTTCTTAATCAAGGAATTGGAAGCGATAACACCAAACGTAGAGGCAATAAGGCACTAAACTCCCCATTTTGAGAATTATATCCTGCATTTATAATGCAAAACACACACTGAAACCTGTTTGTCTACACTGGTTTTATATCAGATGAGGATTTCCTCTTCAATTTCTATTCTAATAAAGATTTTTTTTCATTTTTTCTTTTCCAAAGTGATATTTTTGTGAAAGAATAAGACTCGAATAGACAGTTTGGGCCTTTCACTTACAATTGATGAGACACGTATTGAAACCAAAACACATTTCAGACACTTCAGAGGTCTTCAACAGACATATGTTTACCGTCTGAGCGAATGAGAGTATTGTATTTGCTTTCTGTTTCATTAGATCTGAAAGTTGAAAAGAAGTCTCATATGCTCACAATGAAAACATTTTGATTTATGATATGCCAGATTTCAATGATGATTTCTTTCAAAAGAGAGAGGATCCTGTGTATGGGTCTCATAAAATATTTCAATAGCATGAAACAAAAAAAAAGAGAAGTAAGAAATTTAATTCTCACAGTTTACAGAAATAAATGAATGAAATGGAAAAAAATAATCTTTAAAATGTATTTCTTTAGCATTCTGCTTCTACATACATCACACAGGCATCCATTAAAACTGATATGAAATGGTGAGCCAGGGAAAACCTAGAAACTCAGACCTTTTTATTATTATCTTGGTTAGATAATTTGAAATAATAACAGTTGTCTACCCCAACAAACTGCTCTTACTTACACCTCCCTGTGCATTCTTTTCAAATTTGCCATATGTGGAATTTTTAGATATAAAAATCAACATGATTCCAGATGTGATAAATGAATGATTAGTAGTGTTTTTTAAGTTCACCTTCCAGCAAATACTTAAACTACATGTAAGTTCAGTAGAGCAAGCGATCTCAAAGTCCATGTGTCCGGTAGAGCAGTGTGTAAAATGCTAACCTTAGAAAAGATCCTGTACATTTACTGCCCGATCCCAACCTTAACTTCAGTGGTAAAAGGCCAGCTGATAGGGGTAAGAGCAGAATCAGGCCCTTACAGCTTAGGTTTCTAAGATTTTTCTCCCCCTTCCTTCCCCCTCCTTCTACAACAGCTTGAATTCCTGTGTTCTGATTAAGATAGATGGAGTATTTGCATCCTATCCATATTCATAATCTTCCTTTTCAGTGTCAACCCAAAATACCGCAATTGTTGCCCAGGCAGACACATGCAATGTCTTCAGAAGGTTTTGCATAGATGGATAAGGACACATCCCTTTTCAAATTTTGCAGAATAGGTGGCCACTAGGTGAATTCATGCTGTTAAAGTGCTAAGAGACCAGAACAAAACCCATGTCTTTTGTGTGTGACAGAAACTGTAATTAATGATTTCTCCCCTTTTTGCTAAAGAAAAAAGGGAGATGTGCTGTTGACAGGCATTTTATTAATGGTTTCTACCATCTTAGTATACATAAAAGGCATTACTGGTTGCAGTGCTAGCTTAAAAGATTTTTTTTTTTTTTTTGGAAACGCTGAAGATGTTTCATGGATGAAAAATGAAGGCAATCTGTCCACTGCCACTGAAAGTTTGGGTTTCAATACTAAAATTGAAACTACTGTGACAGTTCCTATTGTATCTTTTAACCATCTGCCTCCTGCTGGCACAATCAATGATGGCATCTGTAGGGACATGGTCACCCTTACCTACTTTCTCTCTTATTTCAGCAACAAAACCTGTCAATACCATGTCTCATGGCTGCTTTTCCAAGGAGATTTATCAACCGTCTAGGTGTGACAGTGACTGTTAGTCTGTTGTATTGGGAACCAATAGGAGATAAATATTCAGACTGGCACACAAGAAATTAGACATGCATTTTCCAGTTGCAACAATGGCAGATGACTGCCTAATCCAGAGGCCAGGGCAGTGATGGTTTGCTCTTAGACCTTGCCTATACTATGGAATTAAAGTGAATGGGAGTAACACAATACGGCGTTACTTTCGGAACTATATTAGGAGAACGTAACGATCCTGCATGCAGTTCTTGAATTTGGGCTCATTTTCAAAGGAAAAAAACACCCCACAAACAACAAAGTAATTTTGAAATATCCCAAGCGAACAGCTGAAAATAAGAGGCCAAATCTTAATTCTGTATAAATGAAAGGCGGCAGCTTGACTGTTGAGATAGCGCTATGCTCATTTACACTGGTTAATGGGCTTTCCATTGCTTATGGACAGACAAGAAAACAGCCATTTGTCTAGGTTAGTACTCCTGCAGCAACACTTGGGGAAAATGTTTTGCTTTGCCACTGATTTGTGAACAACTTAATAACTTCTGTGAACCAACAAGGAAGCAGACATTTACCACATGCGTTCACAATAACGTAATCAGAAAACACGTTGGGGAAGGGATTTACAGCAGTTTGCACGCTCCTTTCCAGACAGAAAGGCTCTCCCTCTATTTTCTTGAAGGTTTGCCCTAATGTCAAGGACAGAACTTTTTCGTGGCCATTCAGCTCAGCATCACAACTGACAAGAGCGTTAAAAATAGCCGGAGCAGTTAATAAAATATCTGCCCCTTCTCTAAGCAAACGTATGATTCTTTTAAGTCGGGTTTTACAACTCTGTTTCTAAAAGTCCTGGAAAAAAAAAAAAAAAAATCTATGTTTTGGGAGGCAGCTGAAAATGCACTGTTTGCACACTGATGTATACTCTCAGCCATTCATTTTCTCTGGGAATTTTTATGTAAGCTCCCTTATTGGGAATATGCTAATGACATCCGCCATGATTACTGATTTTCTTTGAATCGCTATTCCTCTGTGGGCAAAGCAATCAGAAAAGGGAGAACAGGAGATTTACTTCTTGCTTGTGCGCCTTCTTCAGCCATCTGCTCTATCCTGATTCATTTGAATAAGATCTGCAGTTTTAGATTCTTTACTCTGGCATTCTGAAGCATTTTAAAGCTTAAAAGGAGTTAATAGTTATCTATCAGTGTCACAAACGTGGCACTGCAATGCATTCGGAGAGCAAGTTTGCCTTCCAATGGTTTACAGGGCCAGATTAATTTTATTAAAGTAAAAAATTACAATGTTCTTTAACAGCTTCATTATTTCAGACAAGTCTTTTGTGAGCACATTTATTATCTGGAGCACGGAGTATAAAAGCTTAAAGAAAGGGAACTAATTTATAAAACAAGACTATTTTAAAAAGGGAAATTGTTAATCTACTCCCCCCCCCCCCCGACTTCCATGGAAAAAAAAGAGAGCAAAATTGTGATCGATGTAATGAAAATACAACCTTGTAAAACACACTGCAGTTACTGAATTTTTGTACCCGTGCTTTTACCTGGGTGAATTTCTGAGGTACATTTACGCAAGGTCATCTTGACTTAAATAAAAGCGCTATTTAGCTGTATCAAAATTCAATTAAATTCTTCTCTCAGATGAAGTACTGGCCTCATATTACAAGTTTCCCTTGCACAGTGATAACGATGCGCATGCTTTATTTTTTCTTAATAGGATGCCAGTTTTCTGCTGTTTTATATGGACACGCTAGGTTGAAAACAGCGCCGCTAATTGCCAGAAGACCATTTTGTACAACAGTAATGGCAAATGAACAAGAGGACGACGTCCTATCAAGCCAGAAGTAAGCACAGGCGAATACAGAGGCATTCAGAGAACTGTATTGTGTACTTAAGTGCAGTCTTTTCACAAGCAAGCAGCTTTGGAAATATTTAGGGGAATTAGCGTCTGGGATTCAAAAACTTCTTTGCTTATCGCAGAAATACTGTTAATGAAGACAAAATTAGAGCCCCTAATCAATCCTGCAAATTAGTTCATAATACCTATAAAAGCAGAGACCCGTCTAAGAAAGTAGAGGCATCCTTTAAATTAGAAAGCAGTATATAATAATCTCCGAAGCATAAGATGACCCATTTTGTTACCTTTGAAACCAGAAACCTTAATGCAAAATTATTATTAAAATGGAAAAATTTGTCAGTTCCTTTGGTGCAGCCACAGACGCTAAAACCTCTACCTACCACTCCTACTAATTTTTTTTTTGTTAATAGTCTTTCCTGGCAGCCCCTGTTGACTAGCGTTCTGATTTCTTCTTCTCTTTTTAAAAGCAGAATGACAATACAAAAGCCTGAAATGGCAGTGACCTCCCTGCTAGAATTAGTTATCGGGAGCCACTTTCTGTCAACTAACTTCAGCTCCTTTCAGAGCTCTCAGAAAGAGAGCTGCAACTTGAGTGAAGAAAGAGTACTTATTTGAGAAAGGGTTTGCCCGTTCTCATTCAAACGAAGGGAACTTCCAAACACACTTTGTGTTTGCTTTTAATTAGAGGTGCAACTAAACTAAACCATAAATTACAGGGCTCACTGCATTTATGACTTGGCTATTCTGGAGATTAGAAACAGTGACTACAATTTCTTTTGGTTTAAAGATGTATCAATCTTTGAAATTCTCTATTCCACATCTCACTAGAGGACTGGAAATCCAGATTTAATTTGGATGCTAGTTTTTATAATCAGTGTCAATGTGGTTCCATGAATCTCGAGGATTGGTCTCAACTTTATTTTTGCTTTGATGTACGGTACAAAGCAAGTGGTTCTGAGAAACATGAATAAAAACAGAAAAGCCAAATTCTATCTTCAGAATTCAGAAGACAAAATTCCTGACGTCAGATTAGAGATAGGCAGGTATCCAACGAAATACAGAGGAGAAGAAATCACAGAAACAGCAGTGCTATTTTTCAAAACAACACAGACACCTCACTATTTTTCTGGTCAAGTGTATTACGCATAAAACACATATAGGGCAATATTAAGTCCTTTTAATTGAGAAACATTTTCTTGTCTTGCATTTGCATTGCTCTTTCTTCCTAATGACACCATGCCTTATTGCTAAAACTTTGTGCAATACAGCTTGCTTATTTCATGGTTAAAGCCACTTACCACATGAAGCTCTGTCTCTTTTAAGTACGCAGCCTTAAAACACAGTAGGAATATTTTACTCTCCTCCTCAATGTGCCTCTGTAGTCTTAACCATTTTTAGGTTCTTTATTTCTGTTAAAGCCCCCCCAACAAACTGATTACCTATCCAAGCAAGAAGTTTCTGAAATTAGAGCACCAGATGCTAGTCCCTCTTGAAGAGCTGAGGGGAAAGTAGAATATCTCCAACTGAAAAGTACGGTAATAACACCAGTTAATAGGTCCAACCCACTCCCATATCAACAGCCAGCAAGTCCAGGAAGGTCTACCAATTACATTTAACACCATTAAAAAATACCACATCTTCACTTCTGCAATGAGAAGTGCACAGAGTTCAGCTTTGGGATACTGGGGGGGAGGAGGGGGGGCGGGAAATGCAAAATACCCCAGTGTTAGCTCTCCATAGGCTGCCTTTCAACAAAGTCAGGGTATGACAAACTTTCAGCCCTTGTTGAAATACCCAACTCATGAATACACCATTTGTTGTAGACACTTTACATAGCACTAATTACATTAATGTTCGACAGCATTAAGATCTTTACAGTTATTAACTTGAACGTATGAAATGCCAGTGACAATGATGAGGTTTCAAATATTTCATCTGATTTTGTTGCATATCTATTATATAATTCACCTCATTAAAAAAAAGTAAAGGGGGGGAAAAAAAAAAAAAGAGAATAATGGTGAAACTGTAGACCTAAACTGCCAGTGAATCCTGCTGAACCCGAGAAACTCTTTGAAGCAATAGACAAGTACTAGCAAATTCTTTTTACAACAATTTTTTTCTCTTGAATTTAAGGTAGGTAAATATGTAGGTAAATAAAGAGGATTCTCCATTAATGTAGCATGCAAATTGACAAGTTAGAAAAACCAACCAACCAAACAAAACAAAACAACAAACGACCAAAAGAAGCCTCAGAAAACAATCAGGTAAATTATTGAATCCCAAAATGAGACCTAAATATACTTGTTCTTTGAGTGTCTCCATAAATATGTGTGGAAAATGTAGAAAAATGTCCCTGTGCCCTGTTTCAAATGGTAGGCACCAGTCTGTTTTCCTACGTATTCTTTATCATTCAGATTTTAGACTGAGAACTCCTCTTTGAAGTGTCCAAAAAAAACCCAAAACAAAACAACAACAAACCCACCCCACCATGCATAAACATTGGGATAATTCAATTTTGTGTAAGTTTTCTTTTATTGGTGAGAGTGGATATATAGAGACCAGCAAACCACTGGCATAGCTGCTTTTATAGTTCTTCTCAGAATGCTCTGTATTTCTCATCTGTGCTATAAAATGGAAAAAGGATTTCCTTTCATTTGCATATGATGTTATTTGGAACTGTTAATCTATCATGTAGACACAGTCAAATGCACCTTGTAATTAACACAAACCAAATTCATTGCACTTAGGTGGGATGCTAGTTAATGTACACACAAGACAATTGCTCATACAGCCTGCTCTGGAAGTTGAAAGCCTTTCATTTAATACATAGAAGAAACCTAATGTGATTTGTAAGGAGGGAGGTCTTTTTAAATAACCTGGAGAACAGAAGGGGGACAAAAAAGGTGGGAATAAAATTCTCAGTTTATAATGCTACAAAATATATGTTTCCTAGACAACATAACATGTACATTTATTTACATTAAAAAAAGAAAGTGATGAACGGATAACAAAAATAAAACATAATTCAAAATCTTTTGAATGGTCTCCTAATTTGGGTCCAGTTCCAGATAAAAGATGAAAATGTTCTCAGATTATATTTCTGGGAACCACAGGACCCACAATCTGATCATTTGGCCGACAAAGGGCATGATATGTGTACTATGCTCTTAAGTTCCTGACATCTCTCAGCACTGAGAATTCCTAGTTTATGCAGCTGTACGGATGTTGCCATAGAACTAATTTAAGTAATATGGAGTTAAAACGCAAATATTTTTTTTTTTTTTCCTCATCACATTCCAAGAAACAGTTTCAGTAATTCAGTTAAGTTTAATCGATGGAAGTTATACCTTTGTGTATGTTACAGGCAGTCATTGACTGAGAAAGGAAACTCTGACTTTGGGAGTAATAGACAGATGTCAGGATAGCTGACAGCTTGAAGACACAGAGAACACCAGATTAAATGTGTACACTTGTGGCAAA
Source organism: Ceryle rudis (assembly GCA_033439905.1). Taxonomy (NCBI): domain Eukaryota; kingdom Metazoa; phylum Chordata; class Aves; order Coraciiformes; family Cerylidae; genus Ceryle; species Ceryle rudis. The sequence goes on along the minus strand of JAAGNO010009115.1, from coordinate 128,823 downwards.
CGCTTCAGTCCAGCAAAAAAAGGCCACGTAGCACAAAGTTGACTAGACTTCTGTAAGAAAGCACAATCCAGGACACAGTGAAGGTAATGGAAACTGTCTCTCTGTGCTGTTTTGTCATCAAAATTTAGCAAATATCCAGCAATTGCTACAATATATTCTTGCAAATCTCTGTGCTGACTACACCAAAAAAAAAAAACCCCACACAACTCACATGTCAAAAATACTGTGGTTAGCTACAGCAGAACTTATTTAAATAATGGATGCGTTTTACATCCCAGACGTACTCTCTGTGTTCAAAATACCTTTAAACCTAAACAATAAGGGGCAAGGGAGCAGAAACCAAAATGCTGCAGGAAAAAATGATTGAATTAATCATTAGTTATCACTCCTATAGATTAATACACAGATCAATAAGCTTTCGTTAACCACTAAAAAAGTGTTTTGTATTTCCTCAAGTCATAAACTAGTGTAAAAACAAGGACAAGGAAGAGTCCTGACCAAGCTTTGTATGCGAGTTAATTAAGCTTTTGGAGTAATTGTCCTCTCATAAACCTCAATAGATTTCCCTCAGTTCCTTTCTCAGATACTGAATTCCCTATGGATTTCAATTTCCTTCTCCAGTTCCTAATTACTGTACTCCACTCAGGTTCCAGTTATCTTGTTTTCCCTCTCTGAGTGCTGTTTTACTCCTTTCAGTTCCTTACTCCTCCTCCTTAGGATCCAGTTTCCCCCTTCAGGCTGTTTTACCACGTTATTCTGGGGAGTCATTTAGTATTTTTTTTTTGTTACTGATGGAAATCCTTGACTGTCACTAGCAGACAAGATTTTGGGGTAAAAATAGAACACTGTTCTCAGCATGCTGCCTTAGCCAGTCTTGATTTATCTTGTTTCTTCCTTTTTTTTTTTTTTTTTCCCTTTTCTTTTTTGTTTTACCCCCCTCAACATCAATTCAGCAGTATTTCTGTGCAAGCTAGCCTATGCTTTGGGGTTACTTTGCTGAGAAATAAGCCCATCTGCTTACAGAATTTTAACAACGTTATTTTAGATGGAAATGCACAGACCTAAGATCTGCAGACTGCATGAGCATATTAAGCTACAGTGTAATTTATTTTTCTCCAGAATGACTTGAATGCTCCCCCCAAAACAAAGACCAAAAGCAACAATAAACACAAGCAAGAAAAAGAAAGCAAAAAACCAAACTCTCCAGTCAGCCTGCCATTTCTTTTCAAGAATGGTGCACTCCATATCATGGAGTTGTCTCAAAACACACGTGCTAAGATTGATTAACTTTGTCTGTAGTCTTACTCAAAAACATCCAAGCAAACGCTGCTTATGGAATTAAAAATAAAAAAACCACACAATGCTATACCTTTTATGGTACAAAAATCAAAGGTTGCTCTTCCTGCTACTGGTTTTACTCAGCAGTAAAGAGAAAACCTTGCAAGTGTTGTTTACACAGTCCTAAATCCTTGTAAAGTCATACTGAAACAAGTCTGCTATCTGACCTAGCCCTTAGGGCTACTTAAACACCTGTGGATTTATAGAGTTCAGATGTCTACAAGGTCTGTGCTGAAGTTCATTTCCAAACCTGTGCCCCATGTGAAGTGCTTTGTTGGCACAGTTAAGCCATTACGACTTGTTTCTGGTTTGTAAGGCAATCACATTATGGAACAGAAAGAGCTCAGAATTAAAATACTTATCTTTAAACACAGACTGTAAATGTGCATAACGGCTAAATACTCAACATACAAGTTTTTATTTGCAGAAGCTTAGCTTCACTCAGGGCAAAAAAAAATAAATGTAGGGAAAGAGAAGTGCTAGCCTCATCTGTATATCTGTAATTCATTCTCCAGCAGGACATACATATATACAACATATATCAGAGGATGAAGTTGAAGTAGAGCGTGCATTGTGCTAAGATAATAAAAGTTATTAGATAAAACACAAACAACTTCTCATCCCTCTCAGAAAATAAACTCTCCTGCACCCCAGATCAAGTAAAAGTAGCATGATACAATCCATGAGCAGAACAGGACCGAGTATTGTCTAAACTTTGTAAAAAAATAATTAGTTGGACGTCTTACTGCTTAAATCCTGGTCTTGCAGAAATCCATATGCCAGAACCAAGATTACGTTGTCCAGTTGGTTTCAGTAAAATATACCCTAAGCACCATGAACCTCCAAAAGTCAAAGGCGTTTGCTTTCAATTTAATCCTTTCAAAATCATCACGCATTGACGTTTACAGTTAAGGCCACCTAATTATTGTGCTGTGGCTCAGTTATTCTCACTTTCTTTAGACTTTTTACTACTGGGTGTATGCTCAGCCAATTCGAAGAGAGAAGTTATGGTAATTGCATGCTTTCAGTACATTTCTTATAACTCTCTCCTCTACAACTGGTAAATTTCAGGTTTTCTATGAGGTCTCCAAAGGTTTCAGAAATACACAGCCTCACTTAGATGAGACAGAAAAGCAGCAGCAACTGTTTAGAAGCCTTCAGTGCCCCAGGAGCCATAGGAGCATTAGGCCAAGCTCAGCTGCAGAGTGCATTGGTGACACGTGGTTTTATTGAGAGTTCACAATACTCATGATTTTTCAGAGCCACAGTTTCTTAAAATATCTTATTTCTGAAACTATGATCCCAGTATATCCTAAGAGTTCATGAAAATGAAAGCAAGTAATAATAAAAAAATGGAACAGAGAGGGTTTGGTTTTTTTTTTTCTTCCCCTCTGGTTCTTTAATTTCATGATTTTTAAGCCAATCTCATAATGCATGAATGTGCCACCTTAATTTGCTAATGCTGGGACTGGTAAGATTGCTTCCTGGAGCTCTGAGCAAATGCACACTGAGAAAGAGCTTCAGGAAAGCAGGCAGTCTGTGTTTTTTTTTCTTTTTTTAATTTTATTTATTTTCTTTTTTAACTACTAAGCTACCTTCACTACACAAAAAAGAGCAAGAGCAGCAATTGTCTTAATGTCATCCCACAACTGCAATGGCTTTAGGGAGGTTTGTGCTGCCAACACAGAGCAGGGAAGAGTGGCTGCACTTGGCTATACCAACCCTGGTTCTCACATGGGGGGACAAGGGACGTATCTCCACACTTGCTCAATGTTTAGTGCTATACTAATCTAGAGCAACAGCAGATCTCCATGTATTTCATCCGAGCCACTACTGCAGCTCTTTAGAGTTCACATTGGTAGGGTGATAAATTAAGAGTTACATAAATGCTAAATGCTCTTAAAAACAGACTCGCCAAAAAAAAAAAGGAAATAAATAAAAATCAGAACTCTCCCAGAATGCAAATTCTAAATTAGATCCCTTTTAAAGAGCAAAATAATAAAAAGAGCCATCACGAATTTATCTTCTTTCTCTTTTACATTCTGCTCAGTATGGCTTTCAGTAGGTAGGTGTGTATAATAAACCACTGCCATGCTTGGCCTCTTGTGGATCTATCCTGTTTACGCATTACTAAATCTTTTTTATTGCTTCTGACAATATGTTGTTTCATACCTTTATATCTATTTATATTACCTTTATTGTTGGGATATCATCATGGTGCTGAATTACACTGAAAAAAAAATTATTTCTCTGTTTATCTAGTAGGGTTTGGCTCACACAAACACTTTCATGATCTTTGGGGGTTTTTACCCATATATTTAATATACATTTATACACAGATATATGGTTGCTCTGTACCAAGCATTCTAGAACATAATTATTGCCACCAGTGCTATTAGTAGGCAAGGAAAAACTGACTCTGGCAAAAGCAAGAGATGACACAGACAACGTAAAGTATTTCTCTCAGATGTCCTCCATGCTGAGTCCTTGAGGTCTAAGGATACATCAAGTGCTTAGCAGCTAACAGACAGTCCACGCTATCATTCCTTTCTTGTCTGTCTTTATGCAGAGAATTGAGCCCTCACCAGGACATCTCTCTTCTCCCCACCTAACGATCAGATTCTCATTTATCACCAATTGTCAATTCCTGCAGATCTCTCCATCCAATCCTAGACAGTGGCCATTCTCAGAAAGACTGACTGACTGCTGTGCACTACACAGGCAGAGTGAAAATATGTGAGAACTGCAAGCAGCTCTTATTCACATTACTATTGATACAGCCAAAGTTTATAAAATACCTTTGTTCTGACAGCTGCTGGGGGATGTAAAAAGAGCACCAGTTGAGGGAACAAGATGAATCTAATCTTCTGTTTGCAAATCTGGGAGAAACTCAGAATTGCTCTCTACAGGTCTTTACCAATGGCAGAAAACCAAGGCAATACAGAGGCAAGGAGATGAAGATCACTCAAGTTCCGCACACTGCACATGAGATTCACTCACTTGACTGCTTGAAACTCCCTATACATAGACCTGTATTAAATGCATTTTGTAATCAGTGCAGAGGCTTTCCCTCTGCTCTATGCCTGGATGGACCAAATCACTATGTCTGGCACGTGGGGTCATGCAGCAAAAGACAGAAGACAGAAGCTCAAAGTCAAAAAACCCCTCATCCTGTGTCACAGGTATCTCTCTAGGATATATATCTTGGCCCATACCCAACCTCTGAAATGCTGGAGAAGGATGGTTAATCTGAAAGCCCTGTGGGTAGCTCAGTTCTCAGGTCAGGGGTAGTCAGGGCAGTCAAGAACAAGACAGAGGAAATAGCCAAAGTGGGATTTTGAGTATCAGGGTGGGAAGGTAATAGTGAAAGCTCCAGAAGGAGCATTTAAAGTACATGGAATAGAGATATCCCATTTACTTCATACCAACTTGGCAAGTAGCACAAGGAAGCTCCCTGTGGCACTACAGCAAAATGGTTTTACATTGCTGGATATGATAGCACAGCAAGGCCGTAGAAGTAGCTGCTGAAGAGTAGAGAACAAAAATGAAGGGTAATGAGTCTGAATTAAGATGAATAGAGCAGTGGACAATTAGCTAGTTTGTCAAAGGAACAAACAAACTTTAAAGGAAGCCTTTCACAAAGTACAACCATTTGTATAAGGGACGCAGTAAGGAGGACATCAATTTTGCAAGACTTCAATTGAGCTTGATCTTATTCCTAACAAGGCTGATTCTCAAAAACTCAGTTATTTCCCACTTTCAGTAGGAATGTAGTACTAGATATTTGATTAAACTTTGTTCCTAATATTTGGTTTGCTGGAGGAAAAAAAAAAAAAAGGTTTTCTGAATCATTAGTATACTTAGATGAGACAATTTGTTTCTTCTGTTTGAAATATTTTCTGCTGCAATAAACTGCTGTATGCAAATGCGAAAATACAGATTTTTTTCAGAGAGCTGTAGAGATATTTTTAGGTTTTCAAGTATTAAGACAAAATGGCATCATTTTGTATCTAAGTCTGAATTTTAATGAGCAGCTCTATTGATAATTACTGAACATCTATATTTATAGAAAAATGGAATATCATAAATACGGGATTGTGCCATTATCTACATATGTTGCATTTCTCCATACATACAGAAATCAGAGAGTTTAATTTCTATAGCAATGGAAATATGGCAATTTACACCAGAACTATTAGTCAGAATGTAAAATTAGATCCAAGCCAATGTATTGGCTCAGTTTTAAAAAGTTGGATCTAGCTAAATTTTTCTCATGTATGCTTTCATTTCTGCCTCACTGGAAGAAGAGAGGCACAAGTCTGTGCTCATTCCATAAGGTCATTATAGAAGATTCCTAGACTTTTAATGCCATTTATTGTGGTGCAGCAATACTTGTGACCTGGGTCTTAAATGGCATTAAAATGCACAGCAGCAGATCAGGAAAGCCCAGTTAAAAAATAAATGATAGAAATTTTATTAAGATGAGTTTTATTTCTAAAGGTTATATTTGTGTCTGGAAGGATTAGTAAAAATATTAAAAGAAAGGCAAAAAGGATTAGCAAATATGCTTTGTGATTCCTACTTTACAGCAAAAAGAAACTTGAGTGGTTTTCTTTGGTTGGTTGGTTGTGTGGGGTTTTTTGTTTGGTTGGTTTGGTTTTTGTTTGGTTGGTGGGGGTTTTGTTTGTCTGTTTTTAAATAGTGAGTTTTTAAAGTATCCAGGTTTCCTGAAGCAAAGATACAATTGCTGCTCTCTTGAGATGGAATCTCTCTAATTCCGTTAATTTTATAACCAAGTTGCAAATATGGGATACACATTTAGGAGAAGAAAGATTTAGATAGTAAGGTGGCAATTTTGAACACAGAAAAGCTGATGCGCAAATTCTTAATCCATTCTCTTAACGCTACTCGTTTTGGCACGCACTTTAAAAAGCAGAAAATATGTCAATTAGCAATATAGAGCTTAACAGAATAAGCATATAAGAATAGAGGATACTGGACAAAGCTAAAAATGTTGGATGGTGGCTTTCTAGTCATATTTCTATAAGCATAAACACTTTGAGATTCTTATACAAAATGTAAATACACACCATTGTTCATCTTATAACTAATGACAATTGGATAAGCATGAAAAGTATGTAATAGAATACAGGTATACGTTACTTGTAGCATGATCAATAAAGGGGAACGTAAAATCCAGAAAAATGAAATGGCTTTTTCTCCAAAACATGTAATTGTTAATAATAAAAAAAAAAAATTCCTTTAGAAACTTGCAAAAACCTGACTCCTCCTTCTCCAAACATATACACAGACAAAGTTCAGACTTTTGCTGTTTATCTAAATTGAAGTTTAAAGTGGCTTTGTTTTCTTTCAAACTAAGTGAGTGTGGGAAAAAAAAAAATACACACCGTGCAGGATATTCTTTTAGGTGCATATTTTCTAGCATTGTTATTATTAATAATAATAAAAAAAATAATGTAGCAGATCAAACCAGAAGGAGCCTTGAATATATTTGCTGGGAATTGCCTCAGGCTAAACACCAGGGACATGAAACAAACTGTTCTTATCACCTTTTTCCAAACACAGCGATTTAAATTTACAATGAAAGTGCCAGCACCAGCTGCACTTTAAGAAAGCACCACATGTCTTGATGAGCTCCAAGAAAATGGAAAAAAGCCCAGTTCAAGTTGGAGGTGTCATCTTCCTCTAGCCAGCTGGGTGACACAAAGCTGAAAGCGATGAAGTGCTAATTAGAGGTTGATGAACAGAATCTCAGCGTGGAAACTTGTCGAAATAGCCTCTACTGAATCATAGCCTTATAAGTCTGCCCTTATCTCCCCATATAGAGCACTGTCAGAGCCAGAAAAAGGCAGTGTCAATCCAAATATCTATATGGCTAGGTTACATGTTTTATCTCATATCATATGTCCACTTTATCTTGGAGTTATTTTTAAATTACTTTTTTTTTTTTTTTTTTTAAATGCAGATATATCTTTGCCCTAGATAGTTCTCTTAGAATGTCTAAACTCTATTGCAGAAGGAGCAATCAGACTTTGGTTTGTTGGCTTGTGTGTCTTTTTTTCTTCTTTAAATAAATAGATGCCTTTTGTAACTAATTCCCATAAGGGAAAAACCCCCAAACTTCCAATGTTAAGTGAGAATAAGCAAATAGCCATTCTTAATGAGAGATATGAATAAGACCACACAAAAGAAAAAATGAGGAAATGCACTGAAATTAAAAACAAAAAGATCACACTTAGAATAGGTCTGTGTTTAGAATTATTCTTCACTGAAAAGAGAGGCTGAGGGGGGGAAGGCTTTAGCTGGCAGGCGAGTTTGCTGCTTTTTTTTTGTTCTTTTTAAATAATGTTGATGTTGAAGTGCTGGCTTTTTTTGGCGAGTATCTTGTTCTAATTGGACCTAAAGCAGAAATGTTTAGCAGTGCTGACAGGCAAGTACAGGCAGGGCGGTTTCACTTCTAGAAACAGCAGGAGCTACTGCTCCCACAGCAACAGCAGGTGCTCCAAGCTGGGCTGGCAGGACACCAGAAGGTAACTACAGCATTTTTACAATGCTGTCTCTCTTGCTCTTCCCTCCATCTCACATTTCCCTCCTTTCTTCCACCTTATCTATTTATCCTAACTACTGCTATCTGCACTGAGCAAAACTTAGCATCAGTACATCCCTCCAGGTCCTGAATCGACAAAGCCCTTATGCACATGTTACTGGTTTCAGTGGGAGACAAATCCATGCTGAATATTAAGAGCAATTATTAAGGTTCTGCTTATTCCGACTGTCAAAATCCAATTAATAAGAGTGAAAATCTGAAGGTAGAAAGGAGAGTTGAAACCATTGCCATGCTAATGCAGATGTACGACACTGCAGCGACAACTGCTCTGTGTACTCTGCTAGAGTCACACATATTTGGGTCATCAGCTTGGCATCAGAATATCTTACCTGGCACTTTTTAGAAGCTTTTTCAAGTTACACTGCATTGACACCCAGGAACTCACTGACTTTATGACAAGTATCTGTTTCTTATTAATATTTGGCATTGTGTAAATGGTATGTAGGAAAATGATCGTGTGAATTTCGTGTAGTTTGTGGGATAAAATATCAGCAGGACTGTATTTCATCAAGAAATGAGTAATTCTGTAACATCTTTCAACCTATATCCTAACAAGTCCAGCAAAAATAACCTACACGGGGCTGAAGCATTCACAAAAGCCCTTCCCCTTGTATCTGAAATCTTATTGGTAGACATTACATATTTCTGTACAATTTCTGCTAGCTAATATAATGTATTTTTTAATATAATCTGAGTGCATGAAGATCTACAATATCAAAGTTGCAGGCCTTTGTTGATATCAACAGAAAAAGAAAAGATGAAAACTTCAGAAGTCACAACACACACACAAAAAAATACAACCCTTGCCCTGAAAAGCACACAATTTAGGAATAAAAATCCAGAGCCATGATCATTTTCCATAATCCAGCGTGGGTTACACAAAAATCATACTTTAAATATTTAATACTTTATAAGTTATGAAGTACACTTTCATATCTGTAATTTCAGTCAGTATTTTGTTCTGTTAGTCTATTGCTTCAGAAACCTAGTGCAGATTAATTGTTGTCTCAAAAAAAAAAAGAAAGAAAGAATCCATGCTCTTTTGAAAATGTCAACTCCCATTAAACCAGCTCTCCAAAATAATGATGTTCATCTGATTTTTCCCTCTTTGATTAAGCTTGTATAATTCTGTATTATCTTGGTAGCTTTGATGCCCAACAAGATTAAATTGTCATGTACAGTATATTGCATTTAAAATCTGAATTAAAAAAAAAATCACTTATAAGGCACTCGGAATCAGTATCTAGGGACATAGCTACTACATTTACATAATTTACACCACTGACATGCCATTATTTCCTAATTATTTATGGCCAATTATCAATCGCTGGTCAGAATTGGTCACTATAATTATTTCCCTACATCCTCTTAGATGCAACAGGGACCGTTTAATCAAGCCTCAACACAGCACCAACGCATGCATTTCTTCTGCAAACTGAGACTATTTTTGTTTTTCTGTCTTGCATGTGGATTTTCTTCAGTTTGAGGGGAAAAAAAAATTCTTTTAACTACAAACTCTAAATACAAGTTTTAAAGCAGCATTTTGTTACTTCTGCCATGTGCTCAAAAGTCCCGTACAGAACACTCAGGATTCCCCAGAAAGAAAAATCCAAAGCACCATCCCCAGCACCAAAACTGATTTAGTAGAAGAATCCTGTTCAGCAATAATATGATCTCATTGTCTACCCTCTTTTCCAATTTTTCTTTCAGCACATTTTCGTCTTTTTCCTTTTGTATGTTTTAAAAATGGACAAAATAATAGCTGATTTCTGCCCTCATATCTAGGTTTCACTTCCACTCAAATCAGTCCTCAAGCATGCAAACAAAAATCTGCATTTGAATTCCTAATGATTCCTCCCATTGTCTCATTGCTGCTACAACCTGTCAATCACTTCTGAAAAGTGCTAATCACTCCCAGAAATCCCAGTCTCACAGACAAAAGTACCAGTCACCAAAAAAATAATACCAATTGGTCATGGGTGGAAGGCAAATCTCACTAGGGATCTAACTGCACAATGGAGTTTATTAAGTCCATTTTGCTATAGTCTAGCTCTGCCAGCAGCATCCAACAGTTTCAGACTTTAATTTCAAAGTCAGCTAAAATCCACCGAAGTAACTTATATTCATTAGCTAGGCTTTAAGTGAACTGCTGTGAAATCTCTTGGCTGCAAGGGCCTTTAGTAGAAGTGGCAGCTTTCATTTTCAATTTAGGGAGACTAGACCTAGTCAGAAGTTAGGTACTTCTTTCTTAATCGCTTTGCTTTTTCCAGGCACGGAATATGTTCCCAAATTGTTTCTTTAACTAATTATAAACCCCTTTGACTATTAATAAACCTGAAAGAATATATCTTGCTGTTAATACTCTATACCTAACCATTCCTCTCTGTTACAACATTCAACTCCTGTAAAAAGAAGCAGTAATGGTACAACATTCAACTCTAGTCGAAGGAAGTAGTAATGATGCGTATATACCATGCATCATAAAGAACTGTTGCCTCAGGTCACAGAAACTGTATTTTCTATTACAGAGGGGAAGGTGGCTAATTCAGTAGTCTTGACATCTAAACTGCTGTATCCTAAAACCCACTTTTTTTTTCTTCTTTTTAAAGCCTCAGTGCAGATTGCACTGTTTGCATTTAAAACTATAAACACAGACTGTGTTTTCCTGTTACATCAACTAAATACTTAAGTATGTTTGATCTTAATAAACTATAATTAAGCAATATAGAGTAATTACCTTTTAGAAATCCCTATAGTGATTATTACCTCTGGAGTTGACTAGAGGAGGTTAAGAACGTGTAATAATTGATTTCTATTGGTTATATGCATTCTACTTCCTACTTCTTAGAAAAGCAAAAATATTTTAAATAGAGGAAACTTCTCCTTAGTTAAGGTTCATCTGGCTTCAGGTAGACACCACCGCCATCAGGAACTTCTACCAAAGTTGCTGCTGAAGCTACATTTACCCATTCTTGCAGTGGAAGGACCACCCTTGAAAAAAAATGATAATATTTACATTTAAAACTGTTGGCAGAGGGGCATAATTTGTATATGGCTTTGTGCAGTGTATGTCTGCCTGCTTGGCATGGTTTGATTTCAGGAGGGTTACAACCTGAAGGCTTCTTGCTACAACAGGAGTCCCCAGCCTTATGGTGCTCCCATAACATAATTGGTGCCTGTAGTGCTGGAGAAGTACTTGTTTTATTTCTTTTTTTTTTTTTTTTTTTTTTTCTAGTAAAAGCTTTTCTTTTTCCCCCCTCTTCAAATAGTTTTGGCTGTTCAAGTGACTTTCTCTTTTGTACACTTAAAATAAATAGCACACTTCAGCAGCACAACTGCAAAGCAGTATATAGCTCCAAAACACAGGTCCATCAATATACTTCTTGCACATCTACAGTGCCCATTCTTTTGGATTCCTGATTTTAACACAAATAATAATGCAACCCAAATGTCTGCAGACATGGCGAAGCAGAAGGGGAAGCAAGCTTGCTCCTCAGATATGCTCGCTTTGTGATACAAGCCACTCTAGGCACGTTAATTCAGAAGTACATTAATCCACAGTGCCACCTAGCCACCTGTGTATATTTAGCTTAAATGTGACAAAAAGAAAATCCTTCGAAACTGTAAAAACTGTTAACCCTCTCCCCTTCCCCTCCCCTCCAGTTGCTGGATGTAGATGGAGTAGAAGAATATATCTAAAAAAAAGAAATAGCCCTATGTGTTTATAGCAACTGTTACTGACCTAAAAGAAACCTGCAAATCTTTGCTACAGCTCTCTGTTAACACTGTTATTACTCCAAACAACATAAATTAGGATATTAGCTGCAGTGAATTAAAATGAAGCATTCTATAAACACCTGCTTTTTTGGACAAAACTTGTTTTCCTGAAACACGGAACCTCTTCCCTTCTCTTTTTCCTTCTTTTTAACTCTAGCCTTAGAACTAAATTAGATTTTACATTATGTTTATGTTGCAAGAACATTTTAAAGCTTCAGCCAGTATCTATTGTAGGCCTTATTATGGTAAAAAATAATAAAGTCAAGCTAACAGATATTAAAAGACATCCTAATAGACGGCCTCAACCAGTAATATCCCCACAGCAATATTAATGCTTACTCTGAACGCACCAAATCTTCTTTACAGAACGCTCAAAGCACCATGTAGCTCTCAGCTTAAGGTGTGACAGAAAGGAGTTGGTTTTACATCTTTCTCCTTTGATAGAAACTGCACAATATTCCCCAGCTACCTTTTACAACTCACACAGGAAAGAAAGTACGAGAACAGAAATGTCCTCAAGAGCTATTCAAAGCAAAGCAAAGGTTGCTGTCTGCCCCACCCATCAAGAGGCAAAAAGCACCAAACTTTTTGCTTCCTGGCGTTTGCACCTCTTCCAGGCAGGACAGAGGTTTTTTGAACCCACAGCGGGTTGAGGGTACACCTGGAAACCCTCCCAGCCACCCAGAGTTTTGGCAGAGAGGCATTCCCCTTTGCAGGCTCCATTGAGGTTTGGAGGCTGAACAAGGCACGTTGACCTAAGAACTGAGAAAGGTGCCCCAGAAGCCTGGAGAGATTTTCTCTCCCCTTCTTGTAGCAGTCTACATCCAGCATCTTTGCATGGTAACACTGATAAGGTGTATGAACATGATTTCAGTAGCTTTATTTAAAAAGAATTTCAGTTAGAAACCATTTCTGTAGAATCCTGCTAATACCTAACGTGTACCATTTGCAAAAAATCTGCCCTTTTGAGAGTGTCTTTAAGGAAGCTGAATAAATCACTGTGGTTCCCCTTCCTGTAAAGTCTGCGTTAAGTCTCTGACCAATACGAAACATAATTCTGCTGTAGGCTCTCTGACCAGCTTCCCACACCTTCTGTCCCTGTTTAATGCCACCTTCCTATACTTCTCACCTCTGCTTCCCTATTATCCTTACAGATTTACTGTTTCCCAGGTTTCTGCTACTGCTCTTGTCCCAGCATTACTATTTGAAGAAAATTCTACCTCCCTCTATACTCACATCACCTACTTCTTGTCCTCCTTTTGCCCTAATTCTTTCCAGCTCCCAGGCTGCCACATTTTGCCTCGGGTCTCCAACACCCGCAAAATTGCTAAGATCTCTGACTTGGCCCACGAGGCTAAAGAAGGGCCAACAGACCACTCTACTCTAAAAATGCTTTGGAAGATAATTCTAAACATTACCCCATATGCATTTACTTAGACCTCTGCACAAAGATGGCACAGAGAAAAAGCCTAAGGTGGAGGGAAAAAAAGAAAAACACCGAAAAGAAACATTTAAGATTCAACTTTTCCCACTTGTATACAGAGAAATCTTCACCCTTATTCAATTTCTTACAAGTAAAAACAAGTGATCCTTCCCTGTTTTTTGTTCCTTTTAAAGACAGCAAGCTGATTAAAAAAAAGAATGCACTTAATACACCAAAAAAGAAAGAAGCCCCAAAGAGCAAAAGACAAACGAACAGATGAGTTGCTTCTGACACACAATAAAATAAACAGTTCTTACTTCATAGTTTTCTTGTGAGTAAAACAGCCAGTTTCCAGTCCCCTCCTTGACACCAGACCTAGGCTGGGGCCAAAGGACTGCTGACACTGTTTCTTCCATGAGTTTGTCTCCCCCCACCTTATTCCCTTAATAACCTATTTCAATGATGCTTTTGTTAATCTCTTCCTTTCTTAGCCCAAGTTACCATATGGAAATATATGCTCATGCCTCTGTCCTTCCTTGCTTCCTGAACCTTCACTGGAATCTTTTTCCTGTTAAACAGCTGATCCTGAGAGCAATATAAATCTGAACAAACATACCAAAATATTCTGAATATATTGATAAGGAAAAAAAAAAAAAAGAAAAGAGGGGAAATAGAAAAGAGGGGAAATAGAAAAGAGGGGAAATAGAAAAGAGGAAAAAAAAGAAAAAAGATTTAACTAGTGAAAATTAAAGGACATACAGTAAGAGGACTCAAAAAAATTAGTTTATTTGAAAATTACATTTTGGATGCAACACTTCAACCTTATCAGCTTCACATAATATTCTACTGTCTACCACTGTTTTGGTCAATATAGGGTAGTGACTATTTCAAAGCATCCTACCTGGTTTTAGTGGAAGTAAAAGTTAAAATTCAGAGTTTCCTTTAGATCCTAGTGTCACCCTTCCCAGTGGAGTGCCTGTCCTTTCTACGTAACTTCAATACTAGTTATTTCATATCAAAGTAAATTTAGTGGGCAGGATAATGACTGACACCCGATCCAAGACAATGGGGTAAGGACAGAGTGCCTGATAGCCTTGTGCTTTGACAGGCTTTTTCTCCTGGTGACTGTTACCCATTGTTTGGTAACTACAGACTTCCCTTCCCACAGACCTTTCTGAACTCTGCTGCCTTGAACAAGACACAAAATGCGAAAGAAAGTATTTACCGGCCAGTAATTATAAGCCACCCCTCATGTAAAAGTAAATGGTAATGAGGAATGTGCAAAGAATAGTTAGCACTGTCAAAAGGAGGCAGGGGAAGGAAGCTAGTAAAATATAAAGCCATACAAAATGCCTTATAGACTTATCCTGCAGTAACTGTATCAATTAACCATGCTAAAAGCCCTAACTCAGATGGGCACTGCACACAGCATGTCTGCTAGTGTTTTATTATCAAGTCCATTATGATGAGTTCTTGTCCTAGACAAAAGGAGAACAGAAAAAGAATTCAGGCTGACAAATTAGACTTGAAATCAGTTTCATTTACATAACGACTGGAAGTTCATTAATAACGGAGTTTTAATTATTCATGCTCTTGTTTCACTAGATACAGCAGTTTTCCCCCTGCTGTGCTGGATGTCTGGATTAGCTAAAATGAACCATAGCAAACTGATAGACTGCCCAGATTTCTTAAGTTCTTTGCTGCTTTCAAACTGCCAAGGAGAGCACTTGGGGGTGGAGGGGTAGGAGAGGGCAGGGGGAGGGGAAGAAACCCTTTCCTTCAGCTAAAGTTATAACATGCTAACGAAGAAGACACTTGAATTCTGCTTTGGGTGTAAACTTTGATTTGATGAGAAATCAGCCTCAAAATCAAAGCCACGAGAAAAAGTTTGAGAGAGATTCCAAATTTGGTATCGTTTTACTAACTTCTAGTTCCTTATTTAGACCACTTGAGATCAGTAGCATCAACCATGGATGTTTCTGTTGGGATACCTGGTGTGAGCAGAGTGTTTCTTGAGAATAACTACATTCCAGCCTTTCACAAAGAGTTGTTTAGCATCTGTGCTAAAATCATGGTGATGTCAAAAATTCAGTTTTCACCCATTCCTTCCATGGGCTTTTTGCTTTGTATGTGTTTTCTTTGGGCTTAGCTTTGTTTTTAATTATAAAGTGGAATAAAGTAGGTCAGAAGCTAATACATTTTCTGTAGTAAAAAAAAAATTAAAATGAGATTACTAGGACCTTTGTAAAAAATTCATCAAAATGCAACAATGAATGGACAGATTTATCTTATAAGGGTGAGTTTTTCCCATCACAGCATCTAACAAGTAACTCCCATTGACTTCAACATATCCTGCGGTGAAAGAATAGGACCCGTGGATTTTACATGACTATTTGCTATTCAGGGAAACCTGAGGGCCCTACTCTCCCGCTGCAGGATGCATGTAATACCCATTGAAATCGATGGGAATTACTCTTATGTCCTGCAGCACAACCAAGCCTCACAGCTACATGTCATGAACTATGAACACTGGCAGGTGGACAAAGTGAGGGATATATTTGAAGAATGATGCTGACTAAAAGCTGCAAGTTATACTTTGAAATTATTCCTTTTTCTCATAGTATGTAACTAAAGCATGAGGCCACTGGGCTTTTCTTCCAAAATCCAAAGTTTTCTGAAAACAAAACAATAAATGGAATAAAAACATCTGGTGTAGAAACAAAAGCAAACTAGTGATCTCTTAAGTGATCTCTTAAGTTTTTACTCTTCAGTCTTGCTTTTTACTGGAAAACACTAGTAGCTTTTTGCACACTTTCTTTCCATCCCTGAAAAATTAATAATATAGCTCGAAAAATAATAATGATGAAAAAAGTCTTAAAAGGACAGAGGTTCGATAGCCATCTGGATCATGTTTGCTCTGGTACTTTTTT
>JAAGNO010009115.1:100245-112627 GCA_033439905.1 Ceryle rudis | reverse complement strand
ATAATAATGATGAAAAAAGTCTTAAAAGGACAGAGGTTCGATAGCCATCTGGATCATGTTTGCTCTGGTACTTTTTTAGGAGCTTTTTGTACTAAGAGCAGAGTGAGGCAGGGTAAAGAGGAGAGCTTTCCCCTGTGTTTACATCTGAATTCAGGTACCAGTATTCAGCCACCTACTTTCTGTCAATATATTGCATTTTCCAACTCTGTTTTATCGGTAGGTACCGTGTGCGACTTGTATATCATGCCCATAATAAATGTCACTGAATGTGTACAATTTTTATTTTATGTCTTTTATTTATGTATTAAAATGGAACTCAATGCTGAACTAAGAGAAGGGAAAAACACAAGGCTGGAAGTCAGTAGATTTAATCATAGAATCATAATCAGAATGTTAGGGGTTGGAAGGGACCTCATTTAGACTACATTCCAGCTGTATCACTGTCCCTTATCAAGTAGCGTACCTGTTGACTCTGGGACAAACCATAAATCCCTCAACCATGCTGATGGCTAAGGAATAGATTAATATGTAATTACTTGGTAGGAATTGTTCTGCAGGACTGGACAAAGATTCTAGGAGTCACCGTTGACCAGCACGTGTAAGCGGTGCACACACTGATCTTGTATTTTCTGGCCCTCTCCCTGGAATAACGTGACAGCGTTTCCCTCACTGGTTGGTTTACTCCATAAATACATTCCTCAGTCAGGTCAGAGTGATAAACACAGTAAAAAACCCAAAATGAAAAGAGCTGCTAGATACCTGTTTGAGAAGATTTGGTTGATGTGGACAATTTCCTATCAGTCTGAGGGTGACAACAGACACATAACAAAGGCATAAAGGGTGTATGGATGCATTAACCGTGTAATGTGTTTTCGGTTGGACTTCGTGAGAATAACGTGAGTTTCTTACAGCCCAGCTCCAAATTTAGGTTGCTCATAAAGAAACGAGTGCTAAGCTGACAGACCTGAGAGGCTCTAGTGCAAAAAGAGGTCTGCTTTCCTTGAAAGGCTGTGTATGGACAGAGGTCTCCCCAGAAAGTTGTCAAAAAGTGACCAAGTTTATTCTAACCTAGTCTATGAATACATTTCATTCTTATTCTCACCAAGTTCCCAGACATATGATGTCTCTCACATTCCTATGGGAGATCCCATGTTTCTAACCAACCGTTCTTCTAATCTTTTAGGAAGCATACCAGGCAGTTCCCATTGCACAGATGGCACGCAGTGCCTGACTGAACTAGCAGACTTGGTTCTGTTTCAATGTCTTTAACTGGCAAGAACTGACTGAGTAGCCCTGATTGATACTCTTAGTACTAGCTGGACAATCTGCCTTGCTATGTTTAATCCACAGACCATGTGGCTGTTGGGAGACACTTTTTTTTTTTTTTTTTAACAGCTTTTTAACAATTTACAAGGGCAGCTTTTTTGAGAAATTATCTTTCCTGATTTTAACATGTTACTGTCTCTACACGTTCTTCGTCTATCACTGGATTTTTCTAAAAAATCCAAAACAAAACAAAAAAAAACCAAACCAAAAACACCCACAAAACCCCAAACGCCATCCCTTGTATCTCAGCATGGTTTAGTTTCCGTTGTTTTGAAGTTTTAGAATACAACTCAGCAGTGCAAACTCCTGGAAAATAACTTAGTGAAAAAGTGTTACAAATGAGGTCATGAAAAGCGTGGACAAACATATCACCTCCTTGTCATTGACACTTCGTGTTGATGCAAAAAATATAATATTAATAACAAGAGATAGAAGCTTTAAACAACACATTAGAGTAAATTATACAGATTGAAGGACTTCCAGATTGCTGTTCTGGCCCACGTTTTCAAATACTCTAAATTCAAACCTAGCTGAGACGTAACTGTCTGAGGCCTTAAGCTTACAAAATAGAGCCCTTCATTTTTACATAAGAAATTAAAGATGAAAATTACCTAACTTTGATCACTTTGTTTTGAAAGGCGTGACCTACGGTATGCATTTTTGAACTTGTCAGACCTAATAGTTTTCTTTAAATCCACTTAGAAGTTCAGTCCCACTTGGGCTACTGCACAGTACGTGATGCAGTGAACATGCATTTTTCCACACAACTAATACATGCATTTGTTCACACAGCTAATAGGAGAATTATGTACTGCCTCTTGTTTAAGAAGGGTACTTAGGTGGAGGGGAATAGACAAGAAAATTGTTTTTCAGATCTAATCTTTCTTTTCTCCAATTTCCACGTTTACAGTCCTCATGGTCTTACCTGCTCTCACCAGGTAATTTCCAGTTATTCACTAGTTTCCCTTTAGCCTCAGCAAGGAAATCTTCAAGTAAGGTTAGCGCAGAAGATTAAGACCGCATTAAGATTAAGTCTGAAATGCTCTGCTACCAATTAGCCCTCTAGTATTTCTGTAAGCCTTGAATTTTTGATGCGATCAATGACACCAAGTGGAGCCATCTTCTGTGGAGTGGTTATTAAAGATATAAAAATCAATATAAAGATGATACTTGGAAAACTATATCACAAGATAATGAATCACCATGAGAGCCAGCTAAGAAGGAATGTCAGCAAACCAAACAGAAGGTTTGTGCATAACAAATTATTTGATGCCAGTAGAGTTTAAGCTAAATTTTGCATGAGACAGAAGTCTTCAGGCAACACTTACGATACATTTGCATGGCAAGGTTTTAATGAGAGGAAGACACAAGACCAACCATGCGCAGGGCTTTTTGTGCATTAAAGGGAGACAGAAGGAGAGATGATTGAGACTTATGGGATTAAGACAATAATACTATAATTTGACTTTAATGACAAAACAGCACCAAAAACTTTCTCCGTCAGTAATCCTCATTCAATTTCTTTTAAATGAAACATTATTTGCCTGCACCTTAAGTGCTGATTGTTATTGGAGTTGTGTATTGGATCTTCACAGGATACTCTAAATTTAATTTGAACTAGGGATTGATTTAGTTGGCTTCAAAGACAGGTTTTCCTTTCCAAAATTGAACTAGTGCATGACTTTGCAAGTTCATTTGGGTTTACTGCTTGACACAATTGTAGGGGACTTTACAGCATTTATGGTGCCTTTTGCCCTGCTGATTGCCTCTTGTTCACTCACATGTACAGACACACGGACAGACATAACTACTAAAGCAAACACACTTGCTGCCCTCTCTGTCTTTTCCCTGGGAAACAGATTCCTCCCTGAGAGCTCCTGTCTCAAAAGACTCACGTACTTCAAATCCATATTATATGAAAAACATAATCATTTTGAACTTCTAATATATCCGTTAGAAGGCTCTTAGAGCATTTTACTACCATTACTTATGCAATAACTTTTCTGAAAGATGAGACCAGCACATTCTCATTTTGCAGATCACTCGATTTACTGAGGGATGTTAAAAAAAAAAAAACAAACCAACAAACACCAAACCCAACAAAACAAACTAAAATTAAGATATGGCAAGGTCTTAGTCAACTTGAATTGTCTTCAGTTGTGGGACATTATGCTGCTAATTGCCTATCTTGTCTATTTAAACTGTGTGATCTTTGGGATACAGCCAGATGACTGTGAGTCCGAAAAAGGGCCTCTGAACACTAATGGAATTCAAATGAATGATATTAATAAAGACCAGATAATCGTATCCCACAGGATGTCTAGAAGATCCAGAATGACAACAGGTCTTATAATGCATTATATTCTGCTGTAGCTGAAGCCAATCTTAGTCTAACATTCAAGCTCATAAACTCATTTATGCCAACATTTTGGGGGGGAGGTGTGTGTCTTATTTTCTTTGGGTTCTTTCCTTTTTTTTTTTTTGTTTCTTTGGGTTGGTTTGGTTTTGGTTTTGTGTGTGTGTGTGGAGGGTTATTTTATATTTTTTGTTTGGTTGGGTTTTTTTTGACTGTGTTGTTTTGGTTTTGTTTGTTTTCTACAAACTGAATATATTCCTTTTTAGGCTCCATATTCCATTTCAAGGGATATTTGTTGTTGTTCAGTAGGATTAAGACACTTTGAACACACCTGGTACAACAAGAAATGCCCCTGTTTCTGTTTTTTCCTAGGCACACAACAGCCTTCACATTTGCAGCTGATAAGTAGCAACACTCACAGATAATCACGCTCACAATCACAGCTTATTGTGCTTTTTAACGGGACACTAAATGCAAACCATGCATTCTTTGGTAATCCAGAAACTGTGTGTTGGTCGACAGCCACTAGGTTTTTATTCTTGGGTTTTTTATTATTATTTTGTGTGCAAATTTCTCATGTACGTCAAACCCTCTCTTCCAAATGAAGACACTAAAAGGCAACAACAGCTCAGATTGTCGCCACGGTACCTACAAAGGTTGCATCATCTGAGGATTAGCCCTTTGTCCTGTAAGCAAGAATAACACCGAAATATTACAGCAACTCTACTGCTATCTGCTAGAGATTGGCTGGCAAGTTAGTGAATCAACCATCTGGTTGCACAGCAAAGCTACTTCAAAACTAAATACAGAAATAAAGAGCCATGACACACTTTGTGCAGTTTTCACCAGTCATTGCAGTTTTGACTTAATTTGTTTCCCTCCCTCTTTGCATCTCGAGTCTTTGAAGGCAAATGAACCATTCAGTGTCATAAAACAAGGAGAACTAAAACAGCCTTCAGTAAAAACAAAAAAAAAACCTTAACGGTAAAAAAAAAAAAAAAAAAGGCAGATCTTTTGCAGGCAACATTTCACATGGCTCAAAACATCTTTGCCGCAGTTTAAATTCTGCAGCCTTGCGATTGTTCTGACACCTCTTTATTGTTCCTTTCAAGTGCAAATGCCTAGGTAGCATCACTATAAATGAAACAGTAGTGTTCACAGATTGCATTCAACGGCTGTTAGAGCTTCTTTTCCTTCATCTGCACAATTTGCATCTATTATAGGCTCAGGAAGATAGCTTTTGCCTCTTCTTCTCAGTGGCCTCAGAAGGGCACAAGATCACTCGCTATATAAGTGCGGTGAGGTTTATCTTTAAAGCCCTTCCTAGAGGTAGCCTGACTATGCTGCTTACCAAGGGATGGAAGGAGGGGAAGAAGCTGGTACTGTGAACACTTTGAAGGACATCACTATCATGTGCAAGGCAAGTATTCTGAATGATCCCATTTTGTGATATCCACCACAAAATTTAGGATGCTTGATTTGAATTGCTAATAAAAATGCAGAGCCCTCGTCTGAGACTGCAACACAGGCGTTCACAGCCTCCTGAGCATGGCTCTGAGGGGTTTTGCACAGTGATTCGTGCAGTACTCTGCCTCTGGGGTGCGAGAAAGAGGTGGGTGAATACATTTCGTACCTGTGAAATTCACATTTCTGTCAGAGCACCTCGGGGAGGGGGGGTGGGGAAGAGTGTATGGAGAACAGACTGTGCCATCTCTCTTAATTCCTTATTATCAGGTATGTGCCGAGAATATTTTATCAGAGGGTTCCTTCAGAAGCTAACCAGTATGGACTGAGCTAAACCCTTGCCTGGTAGCAGGGAAGTGTTTTCATGCAGAGCAAGATAAGATGCAGGAGATGATCTGTGTTTGCTTTCTGATTGCTCAAACCAAGCAATGAGACAACTGCTCTTGCCAAATGGAATTGTATACCATGTGCAGAAGCTCCCTATTGTTAAGTTCTGAGAAAATACTATTTCGATGATTTGACTGCTCTCCTTTAATACATAAAGTTTTGTAGATGAGATCCAGAACCTTTGTCCCTTTTGAGGAAATACTTGCAAGAATTGACAGGTACAGTCCAGAATGGCACATGCCAAAAACTAAAAATATTAAAACTGAGTTGCTTAGGGGAGAAACTTATGATAATTATGTTTAACACTTAGAGTAGACCTGACTTAGGAAGTAAGACCTTTAGGTATGATATGTACTATTAGCACGCTAGAGGTAATTGCATATGGAACGTGGTTTTATTATCCTATATAATTATTATCACACGAGCCCAACATTTCAAAACAGAGTTACACTACAGGGTGTGATGCCATTGACATTCAGGTAGTACACACAGCCATTGTCCTTTCTGTCATGAGACTCTGCTATTATAATACATAAAGTGAAAGCAAAAAATACTACTGCTATTATTATTTTTCTTTGTTGTGTCTCTCAGGAATCAGAAGATAAACCAAAGCCAGGAGATGGGAATTCATTGTACTAGGCCACCCTGCTGATCAGCTAAAACAATAAGTTATCGTATGCTTTATCTCTGTGACAATGCAATGAGATTATATTATTTCATCTTGTTTTACTAGCAAGACATAATTGTATACAGCCTCTCCCTGGAGCACACAAAGTACTGAGACTGGGAACTTGAAAAAAGGAGCTAGGTGTACAGAAAGACTTTTTCCACTCTGATCAATAGCTTGAAAATCCAAAGAATCACTGACACTATGTCTTTCATATTCTTATTCTTTTTCTAAACAGAGAACATATTTCACCTACAGAAGTGAACTATTATAAATGCAGTTGGAGCCTGAATTATCTGTCCTTTGGACTCCAGTCATCTGCTTAAAAAAAAAAAAAATACAGTTCTTTTAAAAGAAAAAAGGTCTGACAAAAATAAAGATAAGAATTAGGCAAAAATCTCTTCGATGACCATAAGAATTTATAAGCAAACACTCCATTTGCATATCTAGCTTTCATGCAATACAAAGTAAACCTCTCTTTAAACACACAATAGACATTTTCCTGAAGAGAGATACTTCTTTCAAGCAATGTTTTGTTCCATAGTTAAAAGAGATGAGATTTCCTTCCATAATCTACAACAAAATCTTGGAAAGGACTAACCTCACTGATTACTTACATTTCTATTTTAAAGTGACACTTGTCCACTGCCTTAAGCACCTTGCAGCATGACTTCAGAGTCCCATTACAGATTTGCCATCAAATGTGTTGCTATTCTTCTCCTATAAACTTGATCCAGAAACACAGAAGAGCAAATCTCATTTCATCAGCCTTCTCAACTAGGCAGTGGCTATAAAGAATATAGTTTGTGTTTCTTCTTTTTCTGACCATTCTAGTAATTCATTTTCAGATACACCATATACCTACCTAGCCAAAAAGTATTAATTTATATAACACATTTTCATTCTCCAACTAAACAGAGACTTTCCTCTATTAGAAGAGCAGAAAAGTCTCTAAGCAAGTAGTACGACAAAAAGCTATTCAATATCAGAAAGCCTGCAAGGCCTACACATGCCACTAAACTCACTTGCTGCCTAGTTTTCTCTGCCCAATGACTTCAAGATTGTCCATTATTACTATGAAAAAGGTGTTGGTTACAGATATCACAGAAGATGTAGAACAAGCACGTTATATATTTATGTATATGGATGACTTTCATGTTCATATTCCTTTGCATTTCCCACTAAAACTCTATCTGAAGCAAGGTAATTAAATTAGACCACTGGTAAAACTCCAGGAGAGATTAGCTTAATCAGACCTAAAAATCCCAATAGCTTCATTGATATTCGGTTCTACCCTTCCAGACAGAGAGGTGAATACAGAATAAACAGAGGTAAGCAGGAAGATAACCACTTGGCAAAACCTGGACACAAGACCACAGCAGTCAGCTAAGTACAACCATCCAAGTAGGACAGGGAACATGGTTCATCAGGCACCCCTGCAAGGCTTTCTAGCTTCATGTGGTACCCTTTTCAGCCCCTTGACACCAAATGCTACTGGCCTCTCGCTCTCAAAAGCAACATTTTTGTTGTTTTTTTAATTGTCGCCATGGCTGCACAAGCAGTGCCAGGAGTCACCCCTCTCACTTGCCTCATACCTCCCACCACCTGGTTCTGGCAAAGATCCCATCTGGGGGATGGGATGGCAAGGCAGTGAGACTTCACTTTACCTTGTGGCTCTTTTGTAAAGGGTACGACATGAATCATCATCTCCTGACGTGTAATTAAGTGCTTGTGGCAGCATGTCATGCTGCAATGTTGGGATCTTCGCCTGGGTCCTGAGCTAGCTCACAGGCTCAGGGTTGACAGGCAGCATGGCATTGAATAACAGTGGTGAAAACAACCAAAGATAAAGTTAATTCAGCTGGGGGATAAACGCACATGAGAAATTTAGAGGGGCCTACCTTCATCTCAGCATGATCAGAAGTGTATTAAGGAGCCAAATGAAGCCTACTGCAGTAGGATCTCCACTCCCTTATGGGTCTCTTACCCAAGTCCAGGTTGCATTGTGCCCAGCTTCAGGTGATGTCCCTGGTGCGCTGTCACCTGCAGGAAACACAAAACCAAACAAGCACAAAGTATTAGTGAATTTAAAATAAAAACATTACAAGCATTTAAAAAAGCAAAAATAATCAACACAATCACATCCCTGACCAGAAATGTATCTATATTTATCTAGCAAAGGGAAGGATGTGACGCTTCTTGAGGAGTGTCAGAATGGTGTTGCAGGGAGGGAGGAAAATGTGGCTGAATGAATCCAGGAACTCAGTTTGGTGGCTGAGAACAGGTGGAAAACTGCTGAATCACATGTAGCAGTAGAAGGGGATTAATAAGAAAAAAACCACCAGCAAACTCAAAGCAATCAATCCTTAATCTTCAACAATTAGTTACTTGAAGAGATCATTGTTGCCACCTGCCTGTATTGATCATGAAAATTAAGGCCATTCAGTGGAAGGCTGCCACCACCATTAAAACTGAATTTCTTTGTCCTCCAGAGGTAAAGTAGTTGCCTTTGGAGACCAAATAAAGACAGGTCTGAATTCTTCCCCTACAGTCTATTCTTCTCCAAGCATGGATCCAGTGAGAAAGACAAAGGGGGTGTTTTGATTTGCACAGCACTGCTTCCTCTCATGTTTTTTTTCCTTGAAGTGGCATGTGCTCCTTTAAAAGGAGCAGGCTCTCAGCTTGCTGTGGGACTCTATTGTTTTCCATCTGTGGTTGAAATAAACCTCCTGAAACATGTTTGGTTTCTCTTAAAGCTAAGCGGTGGCCAACAGTCAGCTGCAAATGGGAGCGAAGTGATCTTAACCAGTCCAGATTTAAAACTCCCTTGGGAATTTTAAACAGAACATGGTGAAACCCCTCTCATCATCATCAGTGAAATTCTGGTCAAGCCTTACTTTCATCTGTCCTCATTCAAATCTGGAGATGTTCTTCTGAAATCAGCACAGAGAATGTTAGATTCCTAGCTGATGCAAGCAAGGAAATGTCCTCTGGATTCAGTGAAGTTACATCAGGATTTGGCTTCATGGCTAAGCTCATTGTGCCACAGGCTTAACTAGCACTGTATCCCCACCTCAACGTAATCTTTCCATCCAAATTCCTCTCTTACTTTCTCTTCTACTCACTCCTGGTATTGATAACAGCCCCTAACATATTCTTTGCCAAATGAAGCAGACAAGGGTTTTGTTACTAATTTTTATTATTATTTAAATGTGTTTATCTTATCTGAGGTTCTGTCTTAAGTAATAAGAGTTAATAAAGTGATTTGCATGTGTCTCGGTGCAGAGAAATGTTTTGTATTCTTTGATTCATTTCTGATCTGATCAAAACCATTTTATTAGAAGAATTTATTACGTAAGGGTTATGGGGGAGGAGAATGTGAAAATGGAGTTATTAATAACTGAGTACTCAAGGAATTCTCCAGCCTAAACTGGCTACAGGAATTTGGTTCTAAGCTAAACCAGAAGATCTTTAATATTATTGGAGAGCAAAAGAGAATGAGAGCTTTGCAGCAAAAAAAACAAGCATGTGAATAAAAGCTTGTTTTGGAATTGATACGCAGAGTAGCAAATGAGAAACTAAATCAAGCTCACAGCTAAGACACAGGAGCTCTGCTCTTGTATCAGTTTTGATCACTGTGCAGCCTCAAGTAAGAAACCTCTTTAGTATCTGTATCTAATGGATCAAATTGAGATATTAGTTCTATCCTTCTTTAAAGAGCTTTGACATCCTTGATCCTAAGCATTAATATTATGGCATGCCTGGGTCTGTGGCATGTTTTTTTCAAAGCAAAAGCTGCTACTTTCAAGCAGAGAAGTAGCATATGTTCAGTTTAAAAATTCAAATGTATTTATAACCAAACACTAATGGCAATGTCATTTATTCACTTAACAATTCTGCAATAGGCTGTATGAGGCTATCCATTTTTTAATTATTATTATATTTATTGGTACTGTACAGAGAAAGAGGAGTTAAAAATTAGGTTCATCAGGAGTTGTAGTGTACCATAAGGTGGTGAATGCTGCCCTCTGGCTCAAGCTGGCAATGGTCACTTATTTAGAAATGGTCTATTTTCAAAGAGTGAAGGAGATGAGGAAAGTTTGGACTCAAAAGCTTTCCTTAATACCTCGGTCTGTAATAGTTTAAAAGTCTAAATGCTTAAAATGTTATCATGTTAGAAAGAAATGTCCTCAAGTAGTTATTTTTAAATTGTTTTCCAAATATCTGCAACACAGAAAAGGAGCTATTTTCTTTTATATATCATCATTTTAAGTGATTCATACAAAAGAGTCATGTCAGCATTAAACTTACAGGCCCATAGAGGACAGCTTCTTTTACATGGATTAAAAAAAATAATAAAATAAATTAAATGAATCATGATGATTCATTGCTAATGATTCAAGAATACGTAACTGATTTCACCATATCATTTTGCAGTTTGGGGCAAGACTTAATAACAAAGGAAAGGCACAGCATTCTTTATCCAGGCATACAGTGGAGGAAACTTAGTCCATTTCCCTGAAAGATAGTGTGGATGAGATGTATGTGTGTAACTTAAACATAACAGCTTTAGAATTTGCTAAAGCTAATGCTTACATTATTCTGCTGCAGATACACCACAGCTTTTTTCAAAACCACATGTGAACAGGTCTTTAAGAAAGAAAACACAATGATTTTATTGTGTTCATCCTCCTAGAAACGGTGAACCATCTTCCCTTATACTGCCTGCATCCTTTGCATTCATGGAAAAGAAGGGGAAATCTCCCTCAATGAGGGAGGAACATTTTCTATTACAGAAGGTAAATGTTAGGCACAGCTCCATCACCACCCTCCCCGTATCAGGTCTGCCTCACAGATAGCCCAGAACCTATCTGGCTTGCTGAAAGCTTGCCTGGCATGCTGATCCCCAGCGAAGAAACATGAGACCTGGAGTCCCTTTGAGTGCAAGACTCAGTTTTATTTTCCTACCTCCTTCTGCGCAAAGGATAACGCTGCTGAAGGTGGTGGTGGAGGAAGTAGAGACTAGAAGAGACGGTCACAGGCCACATGGTCAATCCACATACATAGCAAGCAGGATTTCCACCCCCAGTCTTTTGTAACCTCCCCTTATATTCAGACCAGTATGGTACAATTGTAGCATTTCATACCCATCTTGCACACACATGAATGACTATGTGGAGTGTAGGACAGTAGGAAATACAGCCCCGCAACCAAGTCTTAAAGCTCATCTTTTTAGAATAGAAGCTAGAAGAGAGACTGGATGCCTTTCTCTCGAGATGATAAAATGCAGTGCTCTGAATACAAGACAGTATTTCTCCTGGGAACGTTTAATTTTGGGTAAGAGAGCAGTACTATCTTCTATAGCTCAAAAGCAAATTTTGTTTGTCTTAAGGGAGAAAGTTCAGAGCATCTTTGAGAACAACCAACTCAGAATCAAGCTGGAAAGTGAAAGGAGAAATTGATAGGGCTTTTTGTTCAATGTTCGTACACACTGATATAATAGTAATTAAAAAACCCAGCTTCAGTATATTAAAAGAAAAAGGAAATGCAAAGCAAATGTTCAAAGGAAGGATTTCTAGAACCTATGAATGCAATACATGGATTTGAAAGACCCAGTGGAATCAGGTAAGGAGAGCAAAATACTCTGGGAAGCCTCGTAATGTGCTCTCAGTTACACTTAACAGTGAAATATACACTTAGTCTTAATTTTTTTTTTCCTATAAAAATGAGGGGGGGAAAAAAATCAAGGCAACTTGAAAAATCTACCATAAGCTTTTATTTCTGAGAAAGACAAACACTACATTAATCGCATATCCTTGTAAATAAGAAAAAAACAGAAAAACTTTTAGCATGCAAGATATCACCTTTCCTTCTACATTCAACAGGTGATATTAAGAATCAAGTGGAAATAACTGCAAGTGAATCTGAATTTCTCAGCAGTAGAAGTGGCTGTTTGGAAAACTTAGTTTCCCTGTCATTAGCCACTAACACGGCTTCTGAGAGAAAAGCACCTCTTTTGACAGAAGCCATGTAATTAGAACTCACAGGAAGATAGAAAATACTTTTTGCAATAGCACTGGTTTTGAAATGCGTTGCTGATGCAGTTGTCACGGTTTAGGGTCAGGGCAGCCCCTTAGACCTAACAGACGCTCTCTGTTAACCCCCCTCCCTCCCCAAAGGGG
>JAAGNO010009115.1:55174-100145 GCA_033439905.1 Ceryle rudis | reverse complement strand
AAAAGGAAACTAGAACAGCTTTAATGATGATAATAATAATAAAATAGAATATGTACAAATATGTACAAAACCAGTATGGAACCCAACCCCCTGACGGTAATTACATCACTGTCACCACTGACGCTGTAGAGCAGGCACCGGGGGTCCCAGACCAGGCCCCGCAGCAGACAGGAGCTGTGTTCAGGAGCTGGATTCTGCTACCGGATTCAGGAACAGGGGATCAAAGGCAGAATGGACAGAGTCTCCTTGGATGTTCTGGGGAAGCAGTCCAAGAGGGGAGAAGAGCCCGTGGAAAACCCCACAGACCCTTCGGATCCCTCTGCTTTATATACCCCATATGACATCTATGGGATGGAATACCTCGTTGGTCAGTTGGGGGTCACCTGCCCTGTCCGCTCCTCCCTAGGTGTGGTCTTTCACTTTCTGCTCCCCCCTGTGTAGTACACGAGACCCAGCAGTGGCCTTGGTCTGCACACCAACCCTTGGTACTAACTCTAAACACGGGGTGTTATCACTGCTGGGAGCAGACACTGTCTGTGAAAACAGGCTGCTAACTTCAGAAAGTGCTGTTAGTTAGAAGTACTGAACTGAAAAGTAAAATCACTGAACAGAATTAGTTCTGTTTTCACTCAAACCAGGACAGCGGTTTGAGGTCATAGAAAGCTTGTTTTGAGACTCAGAGTAGTCTGCTGGGTACGCTCTATTCTGACCAGAGTTTTCACACTGAATTTTGCAGAAGAAGAAACTGAACCTAGGTCAGAAGTTTCCCTGGATGGGGCCATGGCCCACAGAGCATAAAAGTCTCTATGGGTTGATAGAGATGTTTGGGATTTTATGAGATGGCATGTTTTGGCCTACTCTGCATGTGACGTAGAAGTCCCCTGTCTAAGTTTTTCCTCAGTGATATAGCCAAAAATTCAAGTGGGTGGTGCTGGTGTGGCAGGACCAGTGGAATTTTTGAGGTGCTGTGATCACTATGTGCACATGGTATAATTGGGCCAAACTGGTTAAAGGTGTACGAGGAAAATGCAAGGGGCTTTGGGGGCTACATACAGGGTTCTCTCCTCTATCTTCATCTTACCAGTAGAAGACATCTTTCTCAAAACCCCCAAAACATTAAGTTTTTTCCTCTACTTCTCTCCCCTTCATAGATGTTTTCCTCCTGCAAAAGAGAGATCTCCTCCAGTCCTTGGCACCACCTTCTTGATTCTCTTCTGCAACAGAATCTATTCACTTATTTATATCTCCCCAGTTTGAGATCTTAAGACAATACAAGGTCAACAGAGTTAAAGGTCCTAATCAAAATCTGGAGCTAAACTAAATAGTCAAAGAACTGCTGGGCCTGTTGTGCTTACATCTGAAGTCATCAGTCATCATACACAATTTTCTTCTCTGATCCTGCAAACAAAATTCAGTCTTCGAGGGACTTCCACTTCTGTATAAGGGTATCCCTGTATTTATTCCTGTAAGGACTGAGTCACTGAGCATGACAATGGAAGAGAAAGAAGATACAGAAGACCCTCTGCAAAGCATTTGTTTCTCATCCTGTCCCTTCCAGCCTTGGTGTTTCCCTGGACTTCGTTCTTTGTGGAGGTCTCAGCTGGGAGGGGTAAGCCATGGGATTATTATATTGATACAGCAATTTCCAGAAGAAGAAATATAAAGACAAAGAAGGAAATATTTTTCTATTTCCCTCACCTTTATACTCCAGCCAGAGGTTCTCTTATCTATATCTTCTGAGATAATTTTTAAAGAATATATTCTTAGAAAATCCTCATCTGTAGTAGATTTTCAAGACAAAGGAGTATCTAACTCTCAAGTAAGAGTGATGGAAAGTCCTGTTACTGTGAGAGGTGGTACTTTTTCTCACTCATGTTACATATTTCACTGCCGACTTGACAATTTCAGAGCCACAAGTGCACAAAAATCAGGTAGCTGCAATTTTCCAAGGGATCTGAGTGTCAAGGACCTCAGCTTCTTCCAACCAATTAACCAGAAAACATTCCAATATATTTTTCCATTTACTGGAATAATAAGCTATGTTGTACAATGTAAACATCTAGCTTCCCCGATGGAAGTGGGAGGACTTGTGTTGGTTACAGTTGACACTGAAGGTACAAAGTGAAAAAGATATGCTAAATAAAAAACCTGCTTTGTTCTTGGTGATTTTGGAAGCTGTGGTTCTCTCTCATCACCTCCGAATCTTTTCATGAAAGCACTAGCAGCTCCTTTGCTCATAGTGACAATACCTACACAAGATAGCTTGCAACACCTCGCATTTAATTTACATCAGAGCAGAACAAGCAACTGCTAGAAAACTATTGAGCAAATATAAGTCATTGAGAGAAAGCAGAACTTCAAACATGTTTCAGTATGGATACTCATGAGCTGTACAGGGGTTAATTGTTTCACCTCCAGCTTTAAAAATTAACCGTTCTTCTGTTTGTTCTAAGTAACCACCTATTTTTCCAAGTGATTTTGTAATAAGAATTTGAAGACATTCCCAAATTAAAAAAAGAAAAAAAAAGATTAAAAAATAGCAAACCAGACTGAAAAATAAAACATAATACCTCTGTTAATGAGCATTACTAAAAGGTACAATTACTATGATTTTTTCATATGCAAGTCTGCTTCCCACCTCATGAAGTCCAAAAACCTGACATTAAAGCAGAGTTCTAAAACAGCTGGGTAGCTTGAATCTGATATGAACTTTATCTTTCAGAAAGATATGCTGCACATCTTATAGCTAAAGACAGAGCTTTAATTTTCAAACCATGGAGAAGCGAGGACACACAGGGAGAATTCCTCATTACTGTGTCAGGGGAAACGGAGAACATTTGCTTAGACTCCCCAGTAGGGGTAGGAAGGCATGTTGAAAGTAATGAAAGTTGGAAGTTAATCATAGATATTGTAGTCCTTTCATGAGTTTTTATTTTCAAAACATGCATACTCAAAGTAAAAGAGTTCAAGCCTTTAAGTGAGGTTCAAGGGTATACTTTGAAACCAGAATAATATGGGAGTAGGTGACATTTACACCATCTAAATTAGAAGAAAGAAATTAAAATGAGTTTATACCTGAAGTGAAGAAAAAAGTTCAGCTAATCATGTAAATCTGAAGTTATTTATGCCTCGATCTCTGGGAAAAAGAATGCGATAAAAGACAGCTTGCGAGCAAAGACTGAACAACAGAGCTTGAAAGGAAATGCCAAGGTCTGCAGGAGAAAGGACAGAATGGAGAGACATTCCCCTGTTTGCTGTGACATTATATCTGCAGTGGCCCAGGAACACTTGGCTGAAAATGAACAACAAGCTCCTTTCAACAAGATGCTAAAGGTTGACTGACAGTTTACTTGGTTGAAGAAAAAAAAAAATTAAATAAAAGAGGAGAATCATAATAAGTATAACAACATATATTCAGTGTAGCTTTCACACTTACAATATCCATCTTAACCATTCCCTTTGGATCAGTATCTAATGAATACTTCTGGACCAGCCCTTGTACACCGGTAATAAAACTTTTCATGTAATTTTCATCTGAATTCTTCTTGCTGTTTTCTTTGTTTGTGTTCTCTGCCTTAATCCAAGTTAACTTTGCTTTTATGTAATGCCCTTGGCAGAGTTTTTGAGACTCATGGCACAAAGTCACATTGCACTAATCCATGAAGAAAACTGCTCAAAGTACAGTGGCAACTTGGGGGGTGAGGGGAAAGGTGTTGAGGGGGAACAGGACAAGTTGGATTGAGTTAATTTTCTGCCAAGTTATCCTTCCAACGTCATATGGAATGAGGCATGAAGAAAACAGGGATGGGACTTTTGGTGTCAGCCAGCAGTTACACCAAATCGGGTATAATGTGAAACTGCACCATGAGAAGGGAAAAGTCACTTCTGGGCATCTTCAAGAGCCATGAAATGCCCTCCCAGCTTAAGAGAGAGAAATGAGGCTACAGGCCTGTCAGAAGAAAAGAATTTAAAGTGAGGTTGTGTCTGAGGGGAGGGCAAACTCAGTCAGTGTAGACGCGGAGTTTGATCCACAGCTCTCTGAAGTCAAATGTTTTAGTTTACGTCAATGGCCTTTGATTAGGCCCAGAGAGAGCTGTAAGATCCAAGGGCTGCCAGGCTTGGTTACAGTCATCAATATTATAAATCCCTGAGAGAGTTTCCTTACTAAACTCTAGGCCTTTTTGCTGCAGGACGCTAACTAAGGGCATGATCCTGAGCAAACAGAGTCCCGTTGGATCCAAAGGCCATAAATCCTTTTGGCCATCTTGCAGCACATTCAGCCATCCTGTTTTGCTGCAGCTGCTTAATGCAAGCCCTAAAAAGGGGTGAGAGACAGTTCCAAAACAAAACACATACAAAAAAAAAACCCCAAAACAAAACAAACAACCCCCGAAACCAACAATCAAAAAAAACCCAAAAAACCTGTTCCCACATCCAGAACAAGGGCTGCCTCTGATAGCAGGGTGAGTTAGGATGGCCCCAGCCTGCTGCCGTATGCTGGTCCCAGTGACTCACCCGCAGGCACAGCTGGTGATGCATGGGAGCAGCTGAGCTTTGGCCCGGCTCCTTTCCCCAGGCAAGTGCTCACAAAGACACTTTGCATCATTTATCAGCAGTCCTGGCTAACCAGGGAGGTTCACCATGGACTGGAGGCTAGCTATTGTGACACCCATCTACAGGAAGGGCTGGAAGGAGGCCTGTCAGTCTGACCTCAGTGCTGGGAAAGGTTATGGAGCAGATTGTCTTGAGTGCCATCACATGGCACATACAGAACAACCAGATGATCAGTCTTATGAGAAGCAGCTGAGGTGATTGGGGTTGTTTGTCCTGGAATAAAAGGAAGCTCAGGGGACACCTTATTGCTCTCTACAACTACCTGACAGGACATTGTAGTGCGGTGGGGGTTGTTCTCCTCTCCCAAGTAACAAGCACTAGGACAAGAGGAAATAGCCTCAAGTTGCACCATGGCAGGTTATGTTGGATATTAGAAAAAATTTATTCACAGAAAGGGTTGTAAAGCCCTAGAAGAGGCTGCCTAGAGGAGTCACCATCCCTGGAAGTATTTAAAAGATATGTAGATATGGCACTTTAGGACATGGCTTAGTGGTGACCCAGCAGTGCTGGGTTAATGGTTGGACTTGATCTTAAAGGTCTTTTCCAGCCAAAATGTTTCTATGATTTTTATTATGTTGTTGTATACTTGGAAAATACCTATCTGCAGATAAACCACACAGATCCCTCAAAGCCCAATTTATATTATTTGGTGGTTGGGTTTTTTGGTTGGTGGTTAGTAGTTGGTTTAGTTTTTTTGTTGGTTTTGTTTGTTGTGGGGTTTTTTTTGCTGTGGTAGTGGTAGTTTTTTGTTGTTGTTGTTGTTGTTGTTGTTTGGTGTTTTTTTAGTCTCTCTTTTTTTTTAATTTCATAAAAAAATATTTGAAGAATGAACAGAAAATAAATCAGCACTACCAGAAAACCAGCAACTTGATTGTTTCTCCCTGCTTCTACAAAAAACCCATAAAAGCTCAATTGTCCTCTCAGGACTCCTTGGAAGTCTTAACAGAAGTCTCTAAAAAGAAACTAAATGAAAGACCAGGGAGTTAGCAGCAGGGCAGATCTATCATAGACAAATCAGATAAAACCCTCTTTCCTTCTGACCGTATCTGGGCTTAATTCTGATCTCCTTACTCACACTCAGTAATAATTCACACCGTAACTAGCCCCACTGGAGTTGCTAAAAATCACTTGGAGTAAGCCATAAGCCTGTTTGACAAATATCAGTCTGATACACTAAGGCTAAAAATCCTAAGAGCTAATTCAAATATTATTTTTGTAATTATGTGGCCTCAGAAAAGAGTTCTGTTCTTTACTGGTGTTGAGGCAGTTTGTTATCTTCCTAACAAAGAGAGGAAGTTCGTTATTTTCTTTTTTATTGTTATTGTTGTTTGATTTGTTTTTAATCTTAATATAGAATCCAGCTAGAAAATTAATGTTTTGTCTACCCTGGAAAACGTAATGAATACACAAAGATCTATGAAGAACTGGCACCTTTTTGGCAGAGATATTAACACAGTAAAGCCCGAGGCCAAGTCTATGGTACAAACTTTCTGTCTGAAAAGTACATTAGTCAGCAACGTAATAGGACACGATCTCAGCCATTAACCCGGGCCGAGCACCTTTATGTGGCCTACCCAGTGATTCGTCTGACACAAAGCCCTCATGTATTTACTCTGTCTTCGTGTGGCTTCTTTCACCCACATGGATGTGACAGTAACAGTGTTAAGGGGGACACTTGCTGTGCTGCTGTAGAAGCACATACTGTAGCTTGGCTTTGTCCTTTCTAAGCTGATCTCTTCTATGTGTCTTTCACAGGGAGTCGCAGGAGGGTTTATTCATGTTTCTAATCACATGAAAGGGAGCAGTTGGAATGTATCAAAAGACTATCAAATTTTCCTGTATTTCGGTCTAGAAAGGCTGGACACCGGCATAAGTGGAAGCACTCCAAGAGCTAATCAGGATCCTTGGGAAGGTTATTCTGCTCTTAGTTAAAATACCAAATTCCTGTGAGTTGAGCATGGAGACTCAAAGCCTGAGGAAGTCCCAGAGGTGCCAGAAGCAAAGCTGTTCAATGAATGCCATTGCACAACATGGCTCAGTGGTCCTGCCAAACCCCTCCTCCAGCAGGAAACCCAGCAACGAGGCACTCAACCAGTTGAACAAAAACTACAAGCTTTGCACCATGTGAACGATTTGCCAACAACCAGTAGCCTGCAGGCTGGATACTGTTACCTAGTTATTAATTAATGCTGCTGATTAACCTTTTGAAAGTACGTTGTCCACCACACCTACTGGTGGGAACCAGCAGTGGCAATGCTCAGGAGAAGTTGCTGACATAGGAGTGACAGTGGGGATAGTGAACAGGCACCCCAAGAAATGACAAGGACTTGAAGAGTTAGATACAAACCAGAACAGTTCTTCCAGAGACCTCTGGGAAGAGGAGGTGGACAGGAGGGTAGAATATTTTTCAAAGCTTCAAAACCAAAGTTCTTAGTGTACAGACTTCACTGTAACCTACACTATGTCTCAGGCTGCTGTGCTTGATTGAAAAGAAATTAAAATTTTCTTCAGAAAGCTTCCTATTATGCCCAGTAAATTTGGCAGAGACCACAACACTCCCCTCAGCCGTCCTCATCCATGTTTGAAGGCCAAAACTCCTCAAAGTAATGGACTGCTGAAAGCCAGAAGATGGCAACTAAAGCACTCAAAAAATAATGTGCCTGGCTCAAAAGAACCATGAGACTACTTTAAAACTCTGTCAAAAAGAGCCCCAAAACTTTTGTATTTATATATCTTTTAATTTTTGTCTTGGTCATACCTCCTCAATATTTTTGAGCTTACTTTTCTTTAGAAAATATCACATAAACGAGAAGTCAGGACTCAGAGAAAGAGTCATGAAATAGCATGAATTTAGGTGCAAAAATATCAAGATATACAATATTTTTAAATACTACTGTTTGCACTATGATATGTAGCTGATACTACAGCAAAAGCACAGGGAACAAGCAAATACAAAGGAAGTGCCTGAATCCTAATCACGGAAAGAAATAAAGGATGAAAAACCCCAAGCAAAATCCGAAAGAAGAGCATAGAAGAGACAAATAAGGAAATGAAAAACATTGCACAAAGAGCATATTATAAAGAGGGGGAAAAAGCAAAACTCAATTAAAAAATGCAGCCTCACTTGAACTATTACCACAAGCAGATTGCTGATGAATAGTTTTACTAAGGTACCTGCAAAACACTATTCTAAAAATTCTTCTGTTTTATCAGTTGAAGAAAACTATTACTTTTTGAGCTAAAAGCAGAGTAAAAAAAATAAAAATAAAAAATAGAGATTTCTTGCCTAAATCCTCCTTTGGTTGAGATTTCACACAACAGTTGAGCCAGTTTGACAGCTTGCTGCTGCTGATTGGGGAAGCAGCTTCACTCCCCTGCTTTGTTCCCAGCCATGTGGTCTTACTTCTTTCCCTTGTGCTGAAACCAGCACTTGTCTGCCATCCCTGTAAAAATTATTCCACTCTCTAAATTAAAAAAAAAAAAAAAAAATTGTTTTGTTTTTTCCTCTTTCCTTCTGCAGATACTTTTGTTTGTAGGTGAGACCACTTAATAGTCCTATGAAACCTCACCCTTAAAACATCCCCGGAGAAAAACAGACATTTGTGTTTTGTGCCTGTTCTGCTCATTCTACTATTACACATTTCATTTCATTAAATGCAAGTTTTCAATGCAGTGCCTTTCTCCTCATAAATTAATAAACATGATGCAAAGGGGTAGGTTCTAGTCTCCTATGGAAACTGCAAACAAAAGCAGGATATGAGAAATAAGCTGAGTTTCCTTCTGACTTCCACACTAGAGACTGACACTGGACTGAGCACAGATCAAGGCAGGCTACCAGGCAGCTAGACTGTAGACCAAGACCATAAGAAATTGCAAATAATTTGCCATATTCTGCCTTCATTTACACTCTTGCAACCGATCTGGTTGATATTTACTGCTTCAGCATCCCCTCACAGTAGAATTTGGGTTTGTGTGTACAGATTAGTTAGACTTTCCTTGTTTTCATGACATTGCTACCATTATATTTAAATAAAGGATCTGGTTTTGTTCTCGTTTGTTTCTGGGAGGGACAGATTTCTTTTTCAATGTTCTTATAACAGGATGGAAAAATCTGTGCTTGAGCTATAATCCACAGACCACAAAAGGATGTCCATTACTTTGCACTAGCCAAAGATTTTTCTTTGGGCAACATTATTGCCAGACATTAAAAAAAATAAAAAGTATTGCTGAAAAAGCCTCTGGTTTGCAATATTCAACGATGATTCTTACTCATAAGAGTAGTCTCATTACTGTCTGTGGTACAAACAGGACATGGCAGGATTCAGGCTATTAAAACCAGAGATTATTCAGAAGTTAACATGTGTTTTTTATTTACAGAAGCAGAACAAAAGGGACTCTAATTGAAACAGACCATTTAAATGAAAGCATCATACTACTTATGCAGATAGTATACTTCTATAGATACACATGTGCACCCAGCCAGAGCTTCGAGTGTTTTCTGGCTCCTGGTATTGCATGGAGAAAACTATCAGGCCCAAAAATCCTGGTGCCCATGACAGTATTTTCTGGGTGTCCAGTCTCCCCAGTATAAACCTGGGAGTCACTGGGCACAAGAATAGCCTCTGTGAAAACAGAGCGAGGTCCTCGGCTGCTTCTCGTGGAATTTGTTTGCATTTCATCAAATCCAGAATATTCCCGAGAAATATCTGAGGATATTTGATGAAGTGACATTTCCCTGATCATTTCCCTTATTGTTCCTTTTTAA
The DNA here is from genome assembly GCA_033439905.1 of Ceryle rudis. Lineage (NCBI taxonomy): Eukaryota > Metazoa > Chordata > Aves > Coraciiformes > Cerylidae > Ceryle > Ceryle rudis. Next base: position 90,766 of record JAAGNO010009115.1, on the reverse strand, counting down.
GAGACAGCTGAAATTATTTAGATTGCTTGTTAAAAGAAACAAACATAGGAAATGAAACCGGGTGAAAATAATTTCTTAATTTTGAGGGTGCACTAAGGTGGAGCAATCTTTAGCAAAGATAAATGAAAATGTAAACACACTGATTTCAATCAAGAGCACTTTTCATAAGAATATCACTCACTAGTTGCTGCTGATGGCTCCCTGTTCCTTTTAGAGGTGTGTTACCCATTGTGGAATATACACCAGAGTTCAAGTGTTGCATAATTACACAAAACAGGGCCTATACAAGAATATCCTGTTTTCCTTCCTGTACACTCACTAGGGTGGCTCAGCTGAATCCTTGACAACATCTAGCTCCATGAAGAAAACATCAAGACTCCTTGCTGATAGCAGGTTTTTTTTACCTAGAGCTGCTCAGCAGTTGGGCTGTTTAGCCCCAAAGTGTAAGCAGACAATCACCCTATTGTTTACTTTCTAGTCAGAAGAAGCATTACTGCTTTTCCTCACTGTCCATGGCCTCTGTAATCCCGGCAGTCATGTTCACTCAGCAGTAAGTCTAAATATGCGCTTCCTAAAGGAGTTTCGAATCCATGACATAGATTAGCATCACTGCGGCTTGACGCTATCTGTGACAGGTTCCACAGTAATTAACATTTTAAACCATGGTCACTACTGAAATTGTTTGTTGAGGACTCACTCTATCCCCCAAACTGTCAGAAATTGACAAATTTAAGGAGCATTATTATTATTATTATAAAGTGAATAGGCTGTAGAGGACAATGTACCTTTCAAATGCCCTGTCAGCGTTGCTTCATCTCATTACATATCACTGTATCTTAAAAAAGGAGCGTTTCAATTGTGTGATGGTGAATCATGAAACTTCACAAACATTCAAGGAACACACATGCCACTACAAATTAACCATTAGCACTGCATGGTATTCATCCTTTCTGTCACACACTGTGGGAAGCACGCCTTATTAGCATGGAAGCACGGAGCAATAGTATCTCAGTGTACTTAACAGTCGCTTACCTTGGAAAAAAGAGCACACAATGCAGTCTTAAACAAAAAAAAAAAACACCCCAATCCCCAAAATGCTGCGGCTCTATTCCTTTCCACATTTAATCCCAGGATTTAAAAATTACAAAGTTGAATTCTAAAGCCTTTTGTTTCCCCCTCTTCCAGTTCACTGTTTTTTACAATGAAATGTAGTTTTTTGCATTTTTAATCAGCCTTAATCATAAACAAGGCAGGCATCACAATTGTGGCTATTTCAGGGTTCCCCCTCACACACTTCTTTTTTGGTTTCAAATTTCTATAGTACCCTCGACTGGGGGTCTTCCTGGATCCCAGATGTTGAATTATATGGTCTGTCCTATTCTTCTTACAGTGGCAATCCAGTTCCCTGTTAAGTTTCCCAGGAATCTGAATAGTTATTCTGAGATCACTGTTTTCTTCCTGAATTGTATTACAACTGAGCTTAATTTTGTCATCGTGATTATTAAGAAATAGTTCTCCTTGACTTAGCTGCTCCTGAGAAATATCTGCTCTCTTACTCTTTTATCTCTTAGTAATGTGAAGCACTCTGTGCAAATCCTTAGAAAACAATTGTTTTTTTTTTTTTTTTTTTAAATCTACATTTAGCATCAGTGTTCCTGTTTGAGGTCCTGTGCGGTCTATAAAACCTCGAAAAAGGGGCCCACTTCCCATACCTATCCTACTTACATGCTGTTTTATTTAAGAATCAAGAGTACATTTTACAACCACTTTGCCATGTTAAAAAAAAGGAGAAACATAAAAGTGACTTACAGGGGGAGCGTAGACTTATGTTTTGTTTCACAAGCTTCGTTCAGAGTAAACTTGTAAAATAAAAAGATATAAATGCCAAGCAGTTTTGTAAAATCTAATGTAGCAGTAAACCAGAGCCTCCCACTGACCTAGAAGCAGAACTGGTATTTTAAACCTATACAGCTTTAATGTATGTTTGATACATATACATATTTAAAGCTTCATTTTTTCTGAAGTGTAACCCAACAGTATGAAATCTCAGAAATTATTCCTACCCACTCCTAGTTCAAATAGTGGCGGAGGCTTGCTGGCAGATAAGGTTAACGTTGTGTAAGGTATTTGAACTGGTAGAGCAGTTCAGATACTTAACAATGCATCACGAAGGCAAGTCATGGCCTTTGGCACCCCTGCTCATACTACTATTAATTATGCATTTCCTCATCTTATTAGTGTTTGAATGGATGTACAAAAAACCAAACCAAAACAAAACAACACTGCCCTAAAGGATATTACAGCCATACTACAGTCTGACATCTTTCTGGGATTGATAACAGAAGAACCAGTCCTACAAGTGACCTTTGGCTTGTACATCCTCCAGACAATTTTGGTTTTGGATAGATTACATGGATAATCAGTATCTGGGTTTGGGAGGGATCGTTTCTTCAGAGATATTGAAGACCCTCTTGAGATACATGGCAGCAATCATAACCTCCGTTACTCTTACAAAAAAAGAAAAATAATCTGTTGAGGCTCAAACATATTAGCAAACCACTGAGTTATTGAATAATCTTAAACTGCTTGCAGACTCAGGCATATCTCTTTGTGTTCATTATGCTGTGATTGCCATTTCATAATTTGCTTTGAAATCATATGATCTAAACCCCCTACACTTACAATCACCGAATTACTATAATCTTTGGTAAGTTAGGAACTGGAATTTAAAGATATTTAAATTTCCCTGTAAAGTTATAGACTCTTAAAGTTATCTGAACTTGTACAAGTCTCAATTCCTAACCTTAGATATGCTCGTAAGAGACGTATCTTTAAGCAGTTCTCTTATTAGCATTACCAAAAGGACAAACTAAACTTCCATTCTTCACGCTGCACCAGTTAACAGCAACATCTGCTGGATAACCTAGAGCTGTAATAACAGAGAGCCTGACATACTGAAGTGACAGAACAATATGAGACGTGGCTGTGGGAAGGCAAGGGTTATATAAGAGAACGAGAGAGGGCTTTCACATCAAAGACTTTGCTTTGCAATGACACCTACCCTTCGCTACTGCCTGTTCCATTGATTTCATGACTTGTCCAGGTTGCCAGTTCATCTAGAAGGCTCCCCAGGTTATGAGAGGTTGTATCAGAAACAATAAAGTCAGATGGCAGTTTTGTATGCCTTAGGGGGAGAAAATAGATCCATACGCTAGGGAAAACGATGGAAAAACTAGAATGTTTTTACTCTCTTCCAGGGTCATTTAATGTTTTAGCTGGCTTAAGTGCACCTTACAGTGTTAGCATCTCAATTTTCATGGCCAGAAGTTCCCCTCCCATTAAGAGAAAGAACATTTAAAACCCCCACATTCACATTAGTAAGTCAATAACAAGAATATTTGCTTTGATAGCCTTGTTGACACACACCAGTTGAGGCAGTTTTATTATTTTTTTTATTATGGCAGGAATATCTTTAGGGCAAAGTCTCTGGGAGAAACACTATTAAATACTTAGCCTGGACAAAACCTTCTTGCAGAGGAATTTTCAATTGCTTTTCAGCTGCACTGTGGTTTATTGTTTGCTCTAAATCAGGCCAGAGTCGAAGCTTCATACCACAGTGTCTGTTAAAAAATCATTATGGTGCAATTAAAAACAACGTCAAAAGTGGAATTCCGCCCCCCTCCCCTCTCTCTGTAAAACTGTTGTAGGCTTCCTCTGTGCCTTTCATTATCTGCACAAGCTCTGGTCAGGAGATACAGCTGTCATGAAACACTCAACAGATGGCAGTGGCTGGGTGATGCTTCATCCATTTTTGGATGCTCTACTGACATTTGAGCTCATGCCTTCTATAAATGCTCTCATGCCCCTGACTCCTTTTAGCCAACACAAGCCTACAACGTGCAGTGACAATATTCATCTTTCCAAAGGAATAGAGATAAATTGAACTGCCCTTATGAAAAGCAATATAAAATACTTAAATTTAGTGTCCTTTAAAACTTTTAACCATTATAGATAGATATGGCTAGAAAGTAGATAGACTGATAAATTGGTAGATGGATCTCCCTTCTTACTGCTGTTTCATCCTTAAGTTATTTTATTCTTATAAGGCTCTTCAGAGATTGATTTAGCTTACAAAGAACAGCAATTTCTCTCCAGTTTTAGGAAACTGCCAGGAACTAGAGTGCTTTGAAAAGAAATTGATTAGCACAACTTCTTTAAAAAGAAAGGAAAACAGCTAAAAGATACACAGTATCTTTCAGCTTTTCAGGTAGTGAAGGCTGCTTAGCGTTTTATCTTAAATTAAGTTTTTAAAGCTTAGCCCTATTGCGTTTTTGATATAGTTAGAGTCAAATTGGAAGAAGCAGAAACTTGTGAAATGGAGGACATAAGACTCCCTTTGTGTTTGTTTTAAACCAGCTTTATAACCACCTAACGTAACTGTTTGGTATTGAGAGACTGTGACATTCCCTGAACGTGTCCCGCACAGGGGACTACAGTTTGTGCTTCCCAAGGTTCAGTCCCAGTCACTGTGGTTCCTGATATAAAAAACAAACCAGAGATAAGTGATGGAGAAAGAAGAGGTGGATATATTCATGTGCTTAATCACAGGGATTAAGAAAGACTTCTTGGGAATGGTGGGTACTGGTATTTTGTCCTGACCTAGGAGTGGTGGCTACATTTTTCTCATACTGTTTCTAGCACAACTCATTCTAAATACAGGGTGTTCAGAGACTATCACTGTAAACATAGCTGATGTGTCTAATTGCACAAATACTTGATGATGCCCTTCACTAGGAGGCCTATTTTTTAATGTTGTCAAGAACATTGTGATTTATAACTTAATTTATACCCTAGTAACGATGGAAGAAAATGTAAGGGCTGCATCACTTTGTCAACATTCCTTGCTGAACAGCCAGGAGATATTTAACCAAGTACTTATGTAAGCAAGACACACCTTCTGGTGTGATGAAAGGGAAACCAAAGTTAGGAAGTATGATCTAATTCTTCAAGCCTAAACTTAAATTTAGCACTGGAAGTAATAGTAGAATGATGCCAAGACAGTGAGAGGTTACAGTCAGAAGTGGGACTCTTTCCAGCTCAGCAGATTATGTCCTGTGTGAAGTTATATAAGATATCTTAAATAATCTTGACAGAAATTAACTTCCAAACACAACTTATTATTTACTAGCACTAGCCATGTTTGGCTACCACAGAACACAGCTGACTGATGTAACTGCTTACAGATTTCAAATTAGTCAAAGGACCTCCTGATCAGTCTCTTCACTCTGTCAGGTTTCAAGGGCAATGACTGGAGATAGGCCAATTTCAATCACTTTTCACACTGTATTCCTTTGTTATCCCTCAGCTCTTAAGAAAGTATGGGAAAAGGAGCACTCAGTCTATACTAAGCCTATAATTAATCAATAAGATCAATAGGATCACAGCCACTTATTCTCAACATAAAAAAACCCTACATGGCTTACCTCTACAAAAGCTTCATCAGTTCAATATTTAATTCCCAAACTGCACCTCTAGAGACAACAAGCTACCAAGCGAAGCTAATGCCAACATCTTAACTTAGCAGTGCCTATTGTTTCATTTATTCTTGGGCTGCACAGCGAGACATCTTTGCTAGATCAAGACAGTCAGATGTGTCCAACTAATCTACACTAATCAGTTAAGATTTTTTTTTTTTTAACCTCCGAGAGCAATGAGAACATACATGGTTCAGGCTGGGCACAATCAAATATATAACTTTCTATCTGAGCATTAGAAATGAAAGTGATGCTAATGCTGTATACCAGGCTTAATCTTCTTTCTCACTCCTCAGAAGTCCTCTGGATCCTGTTTTCACTATGTACCCACACGCCAAGAGTGCAAACAGCAATTCCCATGGATTTCTGCCTTTAAGACAGCGGTCTTCTCCCATACCTCAGCAAGTATCAAAGAATATGTAATATATACATTTATCATAAGGTCACATCCCCTTAAACACTCTCGCTTATTTAAATAGCATTTACCTCATGTTCTAGAAAAGTATGCTCTCTAGCTGTAGCAATAGCACTATTTTTGCTGGTTTGTGCCATTGCAGTCATTATCTATTGTATGAAGAGAGGCAAAAAAAAAAATGTATAGTTCTTTCCAGTACTGGCTTTTGCATTTAGAGGCTCTTTTGTACTAACTTCACAACCCTGTAACTTACTTCAGGAAAGAGAAGGATGAGGAAGAAACTGTAGAAGCATTTCAAACTCCTCTTCAGTAACACATAAACTTGAGCTATGGAGAATTCTGTAGTGCATCTGTGTATCTGTAAGTCTGGATAGCATTACTGTTTCATGCTGCATTTCCCACCCCATATGTTTATCCCACACAGTTCCATGGAGCTATATTAATGAGTGGAACATTACTAGTGGTTATAGTTGCATTCGGAGTTCAAAACCCAAGAGCCACCTGTTACACACTTCAGGCAAATAACAGCACGACATTGAAAGCTTTCATACAAACTTTGGCTATAAAGTCACCTCATAAGACAGTAATTGGCCTTGTAAAAAACAGTAGGAGTAATCCCTTTCTATCATATGTACATGGCTTTGCCTTATTTCAGCATCATTAACTTATGGAGTGTGCATTTCATGTTTTCCTTGGCTTTGGTATAGATGAGATTATAGAAGTTTGAGCTGAGATCTGTACAGTAATGATTACTTTTTTTTGTTCTATCATTCTTGAGCACATGACAACGCAAAATGACAAAGGACTGACAGCATAAACATTGGGGGAAGCAGTAACAAGCACCCTGCAAATATACAAAACAGCTAAGCTGAGCAGAAAAAAAAGAAAATAAATAAATCACGCTGCAAAGATTCACAAGCCGCAGCTGATCTGTTTGAGCACTGTGAGACTACACACAATAGGGAGCTTTCCAGGACTAATCTGTTCTGACATTTTATAGAAACTAATTCTTGCAGAGAAATAAAGGTCTAGTTTAGAACAATTTTATTCAGGCCATCAGCATCCTTCCCGATTTGATCTGATTTTCAAATAGCATATGTTTTCCAGTTTGTAGTCTTTATATTCCTCATAAAAGCAAGATAAAACTAGCAAATACAGCATTCACACGAAAGCTAAGATATCAGGCAGGCACAACTTCAACAGATTTTAAGACACCACAATCACATAACAGGGAGAAAGCTGAACGAGTACAGAATTATCAATTTCTATATATTTGATATATGCCTATTCACACATATGCACACACATTGGGAATTTTAAGAAAACATTGGTTTATTTCTTCAGCTGGGTATATGCTGAGCGCAGTCACTGGCTGAAACCCTAAAAAAAAAAAACCCCAAAACAAACCAAGACAGCTATTTGAGGGGTTTTTTGGGTGGCTTGGGTACTGTCCCTTCTGTCAGTGTTTCACTGAATTATTTTAAATAGCAGCTCTTTGCATGTGAGGAGACAGATGCCAGTGATTTAGACAGGGCAACACACCACAGTACTTTTACTCAGCTGATATTTAATGGTTTGCCATTTAATACAGTTCATCTCTCATAACCCTGGGTTCAAACAGAAGCAGCTGCTGTTAGGGATGCAGTGGTATTGAACTTCCAAGTAAAGGCATAGGAGAGCTTCTTTTATAGCTCTAGCTACTGGACCCATCTGGTTCTTCGCTTAAGTACTGCAAATGAAGGAGAGAAACACTTTGCTTCCCATCAGTGAGGTCCTGAACAGAATGTGTAATTATTCAGACATTCCAGTCAAAAACCAGCTGCACTAACAACACATTCCAAAACTTTGGTAGATGAAGCCAATTGAATCCATTTTATTATCTAAACACTCTGATGAAATCAGAAGACTATAAAGAGAGGAATCATATTTACTTGAAATAATTTTTAATACCACTATCCCCAAGTCTGATCACAAGGAAACTGGGTCAGCGTTTCTAAAACAGCTTCATCTGGAAATGAAAGATTAATTTTTGATTTACCTCCATTTTGAAACAAGGAGGGGGAAGAGAGGAAAGGGAGAGTTTGAAGGCTTGTAGGACACAGCAGAAGCTGACGTACGGTCGCTCTCTGTAGGAGATTTGCATTATTGAGGCAGGAGGCTTGCTGTTCCCCAATCCCCCAGCTTTGAGTGCTCTAACTGAAGTTAACTTCAGGGAAACGACTTAAGTGAAATACAAACCTTTAGAGGTACTTTCAAGTTTTCTTTCCATCATTTTGAAGCAGAAAGCCTTCAAGTGCTAGAAATGTTATCAAACAGGTTGCTTTAAAGAGACCTTTTCAATTAAAAAAGAAAAAAAAGCCTTAATGTAATAATCTTCTATTTGCATTTTTGTTCTTGTGGAGATCCGATAGAAAGTAGGTTACGGCAGAACTACATTTACCTCCAATTCCTAGCGACATCTGTAAATTAGGATTTGCAAGAAAAGAAGTGGATTATGGACTTTCAGTAAAATTACAGGGCTACTGAACAACAACTGTTGCCTAGTTATGATTATAACTAATCCTTTCATTGCCCACAGTGGACTAAAGAAATTTCCATATCTTAACTACAGAAGTAGGTGTCTTTTGTTACCAGCAGCTTTTAAAGCAGAGGTATCCAAGCACCATGCAATTCAAAAATACAGCAATCAATATCAGGACTTACATGCAACTGTATTTTTTGGTTTCTCTCCACATCTAAGAATATGAACTCACTTTACAATTATTACAGGATTCAGTCTCAGTATGGACTATAATTTTGGTGATATTTTCACTATTGAAAGCTCTTCAGAGCACATGACAGTGAGCATTGCTAGAGTTTATGTCAAAATCAGTTCTGGATGGGTTCTCCATTACTCGTTCTACCCAATATTATTACTGTTCTAGCACACTGGGAGAAGTGGAGCCAATTCACCTCCCTTTCCCATTATTGGCCAGTTTTCAGTCCTTCCTTTTTTCCCCAAGAATACTAAATCTAAATTGCAGCATTGGACTCAAAGATTTTTATAAGAGACTTGGAAAGAGTTTGGCTAAATCTAAAGTTTATGCTGAATTAGCAGAATATCTTTTTGTGGTCTAGAGCGTTTCTCAAAGACACTTCTTTACTTCCAATTGTTGATGTCCCTTAAAAGTTAAACAGGATAACTGCATACAAGTCCTTGCCAAGCTTTATCAATTTTATATTTCCAGAATCAGATTATGTTAAACTTGGCTATTTTCCTTGTATCTTGTAAGCCTCTCTGTGTCCTGTTTTCCCCTTAAACTTCATCCTTCAAAAACACATACAAACAGGGCCCCAGAAATTTATGCTATGCTAGTAGGAAACCCCGGGATGTTGGCTGATGGCTTTCTTTCAAAGAAATAATACCTAATAAATATTCCACTTAATGCCACTTCCTAAGTGGCAGGAAAGGGCCAGGAACTAGGTTTATAAAGAGGATCTATTGGGCATCCCCCATGTTTTTTTTCCTCTGAGAGATCCCAGATCTCAGTATTCTAATTAAGAAATTATGCTGCTTTCAATGCCTTTTTCTTTTTTTTTCCTTTTTCTTTTTTTAGCAGATTCAACTGGATAGTTGTGGTGCAAGAGGCACTGATACTTGCCAGTGTTTGTAAACAGACTGTAGAAGAAAGCAGAACATTTTTCTCCTTCCTGCTGTTTCTTGGCATCCTAAGGGTCTTACACAGCCAATTCTTCTGTGCAAGATGGGCTGAAGAACAGTTTCAGTTCTGGTTTAGTTATCCTTGCCCAAAACTTTAAAACCCGCTCAGATGACCCCCTAGCTCTTGGAGCACCTCAAGTCCAGAGACATTTGCAGGTTAGGGAGCAAAAGTCCGCAGATGACAGATGAGCTGTTTTGTTTTGTTTTTTAATTACACATGGCAGCCGATGTTAAACATCCACACAGGGAATGGGATCTTTCAAATTTCCTTCCAGTAGAACTGAAGCACCCTGATACCCTAAGGATTTCTAAATTTTCCTTATGGATAAAGACTCCAAGTTCTGACTCCCCAAATCCTTTTGATGCAACAAAATTCCTTCTCAGTATGGGCCCAACACTTTCGTCCAGGGTTCTATCAGCTGCGGTTGCTTTGGGGGCTGCTTAGCTTACGGGAATTTTGGCATCTTCCAGGTTTTGCTGGCCATGGTTAAATTTATTTTAGTCATATTTTCAAAGGATTTTCAAAGCAGGTACTTGCCAGCTTCATAGCTAGACAGGCCTAGGAGATTTATCTGCAAGAACTTAGCTGAAAGATGAGTAACAACACTTGGCCTGATTATAAGTCACCAAAAACATGTCAGTGCTGAGGTCCAGTTATGACCTCCTCAGCAGAAAGATACAAGTTTATACCTCTGACAGTAACTTGAAGAAGATAACTTAATAGCTCACATAGGAGGTGAAAAAGCTGAAACTCTTGGATAAGAGCAGGAAAAAAGGAAATGCTACAGAGAAATAAATAGTTTTAAGAGCCTAGCCCCTTAATTTCAGAAGATGAATCAAGGTTACAGATGTTATCTGGAAAACAGTACCTAGGATCTGGATTACCTGTTGCAAACTAAGACACCCCTATCATATGATGGGTATGCGTCAGCTGTGAGAGAGCATCTAAGCATTAAGTCACCTAATTTGACACACATACCAACTGTCCTGTGACCAGGATTATGGATGCCATTTATCAGGATCTCCTCCTATGCACATTTCATTCACATAAGTGTGCATTCATTTTTGTAATAGCATAAGATCCTAGAGAAGGTGGGGGAAAGGAGGGAGAACATGCCACAAGCACATCAGCTTGGCAAAATAACTAATCCAGCCCACAATTTTTCCCCTTTCTTTCCTGGGAACCTTTAGACAAAGAAGCAGGCCAGGAGGATCTGGCAGGCAATGCAGTCTATGGAGCATAAACCTGATCTATCTGTGATGGAACAACTTATCTCTTAGCATGCTCAAATTCTTCTTCAGATGCCTTCCTATTTGCCAATATATATGCTGTGATGATTGCATAGGTTTGTAGCTATAACAGAGACACTGTGACACTCCACAATCCTGCTACACCAACACCTGTGTGTGGGTAGGCAAAAATGAGTCACTCCTTACTGCATACTCAAGACTAGTTCCCTTTTCACTAACTTCACAGCATTTCTTGAATTTCTCAATACTCTTGTGCTGTGTTAGTTTTTTTGCCAGATGCATCAGCTTTAACATTGTCCCAAGTCCTGAGAACTGTTCCTCTATCCCTAGCAACATCCATGACACTTCCCCACCAAATATATATTAATAAATTCACAGATTATGCTATTATTCTTTCCTCAAGGAAGCAAAATGAAATTGCTAGCCCACCATACATCCTTGTAAACACTTTCTAGAGACTTCACCCCAAACTCTTAAGCCTTCAGCCAGATTTCAAACCACATCAGTTTTCATTAGTGCATGATTTAGTAAGACTATTAAATGATACAGTTTTGTATCATTTTCTTTTGTAAAACACTTGGTCTCAGAAAATTCCTCACATGAATGCAAACACAATAGTAAATATATATGGCATGATTTAACAAAGAATTGTGTCTTGTTAGTTCTTTGTTCTTAAACTTCTAATCATACTACCGTCACGATCTTATCCACTGCTTCACTATTTGTTACCTTATTCTTTTTAAATTAGATATGAAATACAGGTTGTCATAGCTTCTAAAGTTACTTGACAAGTAGCATACTTTTCCATTTTTCTAGAAGAAAAAAAAGAGCCCTAAAGAAGTCAGCTCAAAGTCTTCAGATAATCACTGCCCAAACCCCATATTTTCTTAAAATTTGTGTGTGCTAAGATTCCTTCCAAACTAAATTCTCCTACGTGTTATGTTTCTGCAAAGGTCTTTTTTAATTAAAAGAGAATGTTATTATTATAGCTTTACTCAAGAAAAGTAGAGACAGATAAAATGGTGTTTAACACCTTAACATTTGGATTTACCATCCTATCTCCCCATAAAGTTACTCTTCCAAGTATTCACTACTCTAAGTTTCTGGTACCTTTCAAGGAAGAAACAACTCTAAAGAAAGATTTCTCAGAAGTAAAAGGGAAAATAGTGGTATTAATTTTTTTTTGGCAATGTCACCTTTTGAGATTCGTTATTTGGACCTTCACTCTAAAATAAAATGTGGCCCATGATAAAACAAAAAAAATCCCAAACACAAGCAAAACAAACAAACAAAAAACCCCAAACCACAAAAATCCCTGATATCTCAGTTTCAATAAAGGATCTCAATTTCCATAGAGGATCTCCGTTCTGTTGTTATCCACTCCAAATATTAAAGTTAACCCATGACCTCAGCAAGAAATCTATGGACACTGGAAGAGAAGGCTATCATAATTAAAACTGACTGTGGGAAAAGAAATACGTTTGTCCTTAATTACACCTATGCAAAGTGTTTACAGGCTGAACAGAAGTCATACTTGTCTGTTTCTTATCAGATTGTTTCTAAGGAAGAAGCTAGAAATATTTGTTTGGCAACCACTCATTTTGTAATGAGGTCAGCATGTTCATTTCATTTGTTTTTCTCCAAGTAATACTTAGTCCCACACCTTCAACTGAAGGACAAAGACTATTATTGCAGAGTATTAGCAGGAACCTTGTGAAAATACAGAACAGAGGTTGCTTAACAACATAATACAGCAGACAAAGGCATCTCACAACGCTGAAAGCTAAAAGGTTTTGAGATAATGTTAAGTATTTGATTACACAAAAGAAATATTCCGTAGGTATACATTAATTACTCGGCATAGCTGTATTTAGAATAATTTCTATTTAATCTGCCATTTCTCATATGCTACCTACAGTAGATAATAACTAGTATTGTCTTACTACATTTAAGACTGTAGTACTTTGAGAAAACTTTGGTTGGTGAGCATTCCTTTGTTTCACATATACAAATTCCCGTTACCAGGAACTTAGGGTGGTGTCCTTCCTCGGTGCTGGATGGACAATAACTTGCTTACTATGTGTATTCTGACTGAGGAATGTCATTTGTGCAGAGGAAATTGAATCCAACGGTTTTCATCTCTAGCTGGCAAAGTGTTACCTTGGAGATGCTGCGATGTGATAAATGCATTATTGGTCAGTAGTGACTGGATAAAAGCAATATTGTCAGGCAGGCTTTCAGATGTAATATGAATGGGAGAATGGGGAAACCAAAACCAACTCAAAAGACTTTTTCCTTTCCTTGAATATCAGGTGTGAACCTCAATATGATGGTAATAGGAACTACTTTCTATTTGTGATCAAATAACAGTGATGACTCTTCCTTTATTTAGGGTCCTTTCATCTTTTTAGATCAAATGCTTTATAGGCTTTAGATGAAGATTACTCCCTCACATCCACCTACCGCTGACATGCAGTCAGCCTCTGAGATGCCAGTGAAGAGTGCCAGCAGCGCCACATAGCTGGTTCCAGAAGGGGAAGTAAAAAAGAATTAATCCAGCTGAAACTACAGGGGAACAGCAGAAAGGACAACATAATGACCCAGAATGGAACTTGGCCAAGATACCAGGTTTAACAATCATGCAAGGAGCTGAGCAACTGTTACAGTTTAGCTTTGTGTCTCATCAGCCACGGTAAACCCAGCCAAAACACCACTGCTGAGCCCTGTGCTGATGAACTGATTTAGTACTCCTCTTGCTTCTGTAAGTGGCAAGAGGTGTCATCTATTAATTTGCCAACAGCCCTGACTGCAACACCCAAGTCTCTATTGTTCTCCTTTCCAAGCCACGCTCAACCCAGTTTACTTAATAGGGTATGACAAAGTCACAAGGCAGTGTGGCTAAAGAGACAGGCATTTGAGAGGATAATGATCTGTCAGCAGGGCTGTGGCAAAAGGAATTTACATGAAGATTAATCAATGTTTACAGCTCTTCACATTTATGAGAAGAAAGCTCTGTTCCTACCTGCCACCAACTCTATGATTTTCAAGAAAAAAAAAGTAAAAATAAAAATAAAGGTGCATCACTTTTTAGCTGAGGGATGGGAATATTGTTCCGTATACTCTGCAAGCCCTAGTTTTATTAAGTGTAAGTCCACAGTCAGTCTTTAGTGTAGGACCAATGTTGAGTAGATGCTGAATGCATCATTTACACACCATTTGAAGGTACTTGAATACTACAGTAAAGCTATGAGTATAAAATAACCCAAGCTCCTAAAAAACACACACCACCAATTGGCCTCCACGAGCTGTCCTGATTCATGGTGATTTGAGAATTAAGTAATCTTTTCTTTCAGAGTTTCCGCAAGTTAAAAAGATATACTCGCTTCCTTTCTTAAGATGCAGCACACAATTAGAGGCAATCTGACAGAACATACCGTAAGATCTGAGAAACTTCTTCATAACCTGAAAACTGGAACATAAGTTAAAAGAAAAAGTCAACTTACTGATTTCATACAAGACCTAGTGTTGTGACATAGGAATTATAGATACTTATACAAGTATAAACCCTGGTCCTCGATGGGGTCCATCCTAATGACAACAAGTGTGTCAACACTGCTAGCTTCGTCCAGTCATTTCCCAACGAGGATGATGGGTTTATACTCTGTGTCTGCCTAACAGGAGCAGCTCTCGCTTATACCTGTCTCAGTCTTTCCTGGCCACAGCACCCAGGTAGGTGGCAGTGCAGACATTAAAGCTTTTTTCTCGCTGCCATCGTCTTTCCCCTCCTCCCTACCATGAGGGAGGCTCTGCCTCAGGGGTCCTGCACCACATACCAACCTTAGGGTGGAGCAAATTTAGAATAACTCAATTACAGATGATAAAGTTACTCTAGATCTGCCCAACTTTCATTAAGACAGGAATCTCTCTTAGGACAAGCCAGCATGAAATGCGAACGATTTGGCATGGGCTTAATAGGCAGATTTGAGTTGGCAACTTCTGTTTTCTTCTCTGCTTCAGGGAGTTTGCAGTGCCTGGTTCAGAAGGTGGTTTCCCTGTGCCTCTGGGGAATGCCGCTCGACTGCCAGACTCACCCGGCTGCTTCTCAAGGGAGCAGCCCCTTTACCCGCCCTTCCCTGTGATAAACTCCTCCGCCAACGCGGAGTCAGGGCAAAACAATGGCAAGTGACAGTGACTGAACTGCAGAAACACGGTGACAACCGATTAAGCAAAAATTAAACAAGACTCAAATAGCTCTTCTGCATAATTCCCGATCTGCATAACCAAAAGGGTGGCAAGACTCCAGCCACCGTTCCTCTCCTGCAGCAGCCAGACTAATTCAGTTTGGAGCGCTTCTGTGCCAACAGGAATTGCAAAACTCTGTGGGGCACAAGAGAGTCTCGTCAGCCACCCTGGCTCACAGCCAGCCCCTGAGGTGGCCAAGCCTCCTGCCATGGGCACAGAGGGGCACTGGGGTTTGGGTTTTTTTTGAATCACAGAATGTCTTCGGTTGGAAGAGACCTTCAAGATCATCTAGTCCAACCTTCAACCCAAGGTCACCACTAAACCATGTCCCTGAGCACCAGGTCCACAGGCCATTTAAATGCCTCCAGGGATGGCAACTCCACCACTGCCCTGGGCAGACCATTCCAACGAAGCTGCACCTCAGCAGACTCGCAGGAGCATGAGCAGGCTAAAGGCCACAAAAACAGGCAGCAGAGGCATCACGCGTTACGGACCCCAACAGGAGACAAACTGCAGTGCACCAGCCGTGGTCAGCACTTCATCTATGAAATTACCTCAGCTAAAGGAAGAAGGTATCCCAAGGTGTAATAAAGCAAAAATATAGATGTCTCTTGCTAGACAAAACTCAGTGAACCACTAACCTTGAGCAGAGAGGTTATTGAGATTATCTAATATTATACTGTGGTCTCTAAAGCATCACTAAATTGTGGGCAATTATTGTCAGCTCTATTCCAACAAAAACAAACCAACCTGGAGAGTATTTAATCATGTTGCCTCCCCTGTATGCTGGTTTGGGCTGTGCTTCTCTGCAGTCTTCAGCATCTCCCATACTCTTCAGGGAAACCTTACCCACAAGTGCACAGCTCTCCACAGGGAGCTTTGCTAAGGGTTTGGATCTTAGGAAACTGGCAAACCTTGGTTGTTTTGGTGTTGTTTGGGTTTTTGTTTGTTTGGTCAGTGGGTTTTTTGGTTGTTTTGGGGTTTTCTAGTGGTGTTCTGTTGGTTTCTGTTTACAGTACAATTTCCAAATGACCCAATATGGAAATTAAAGTTCCTTTAACAATAACAAACCAGTGTCAGCAAGGCAAATGTTGAGGCATCACCACAGCTGGAAGAAACTCTTGCTGTGAAGCCAGAAGTGTTGCAGGCTGTTTACAAAACCATCAGGTTGCATCTATGCAGAGGTTAGTCTGGGACTTACTTGAAAGCAGGATTTTAACTCTGTTTACGTATAGGTCCAAATAAGCTCAGCCGATATATGACCATTTTTCAGGGGGTGCAGATGCACACACAGTTTGGCCAAGCCTTCTTTAAACCAGCTTTAAACTGTTTAGGAAACTCAGGTTAATAGAAAGCTATTGATAGATTTGTGATCCGGTTTCCTATGAGGTAGCTGAAAAACATTCCTGCTGATACAGTAGAGCAAAATATATCTAGAACAGGACAGTTTCTGCTATTTCTACCACAGCCACTACAGTAAAAATTTTGCAAAGTCATGACAACACAACTGCTTGACTGTATCTTGTTCCTATGAATCCAATTCTCCTGGACAATAAGTGAAGGACACTTAAATATTATTTGTGTTCAGAGAGAACCTTGCTTTCTCTAGATTTTCAAGACCTCTTGTACATGAAAAAAGGAGCTAGGTTGAGTTTTCTTCTCCAGAGGCAATCTGTAGTAGTATTCCTCTCCTTTTAGTTTACAGAGAATCTAGAAAAGAGATTGTCCCCTCCCTGTGCCTACCACATTGATGCCAGATAGCGTAACAAAGTTAAAAACAGTATTGGATTATCTACTCCCAATCTGTACAGGCTGCTTTGCATTCAGTTTTCTGTATTTTTTAGGATTTTTACTAAAATTTAAGGTCAGGTCAGTTGTATTCAAAGTGTTCAGGTTTGTTGACTCTCCCATAGTGGCTTACATTCTCCTTCCCTTGTATACATGCTCCTCTAACTCTCGCACCTGAACTTTGAGAGTTTTGTTTATCTGCATAGACACCACACCTTCCTCGTGGTCAGCGTGGGTTCCACCACATGCAAGGAGAGGTATTAACAGCATAGAAAACAGCATTTAGTTGCCTGTGAGCCTACTGTGTATCTCCCTGACCCATCCCATTCATTGGGTTGGTCTCCAATCCTTTGCTGCTGCTACCATAGTTTGTCAAAATAAATGCTCTCTAAGACTGCAAAGGCTCCCCCCCCACACCCCCTGCCACCACTCACCAAATCCAAGCAAAAAGGGAGTGGGAAACAAGAAAGAGATGAAGGGAGAGAGGCAAAGGCTGATGGAGCTCCTTGGGACTTCCTATACCCTCATCTTGAAAGCTTCTAGATCCCCAGAGGGTGCCTTCGCATACTTCTATGTTTTGGTATCAATTCTTAGTTCAGCTGAGAAAATTACTGGAGGAAGATTATTTATATTTCTTTTAATGAAGAAAAAAAAAAGCACAAAACCCAAACCCACCAACCCTTAAAGCCATGAAAATGCCTATTATTGTTGAGCAAAGTAAATATCTAAAGTAGACTTAAAATGGCAAGTCTACTATTTCTTATTTCTGAAAGAAAACATCAGAGATGAGAAAAGTGAAATAATTGGGAATTCTTGATTTGCTAAGAGATACCCCTTCTATTGTATAGCCACTAACTTATTTTCTTAGTTTACACATCCCCAAACACTTTTTCCATTTTTGGCTCTTCCTTCGGCTGAAGAATCCATAATACAATATGTTGTGACTTGACATCTCACATAGATGAATACTTTCATCTGCATTAGCTAACCCTGGAAGAAATTATTGGAAGTTACTGCTTACTTTGATATTCTGCCTTTCTATCTTCAGCAAAGCTAGCACTGGCTTGAAGCTATTCATAGAATGCCCTTGGATAATGTGATAGATTGTACATGAATTCAGCCTATAATCATTTTGGAGGCGGTAATGACAAAAGACGACTGTCCAGGTCCTGGACTAGTAATTGCCTTTTTTTTTTTTTTTATTAAAGAAAACTGGTATGCAGTGTTCATTTTCTTGCTGCTAAAATAACCATGGAATAAATCACACGAAGCTGAAGTCTAGTTGTGTCTGTGGTGGTTATGCATTTACGGACCGGAGAGAAAAATCTGTATCCAAATACACCCTGGTGCCATTAGTTAAACTCTTTATGAAATAGTATAAAGAAACTACAGTTTTGTAGATAAGTTAAGCAATGCTATATTGTTATTAATAAAGTGGCTTCATATTTAGGCTAACTAGAAACTGAAGCTACAGATGCCAATATATTTATTCCTTACAGCTGTTAAGATCAGTACTGATGCTTTGGGCTGTCTTTGAGCCACATCTTTTAGGAGAGGCAGCCCTGTGAGAAAGAAGGGAAGGAGACTTTGAGAGATGTCTTACAAAAAGCTGTTCATATTTTCCCAGTGCAGAGCTAAGTTAGCCCACCTAAATTTACAGCAACTCCTGAGGATCTTAAAAGGAAGCTTCCCACCCCTCTGTGGCCAATGCGTTGTTACTAACACCCCTCATGCCATTAGTCCCAGACTCAGATAAGGGACAGTACCTCTTTTGTCCCACTCCAACACTGCTTTACTCTGGGAATACCAGACAGGGTTTTGTCCCCAGAAGAGCACTTTTAAAAAGACAGGAAGAAATAAAATAGTCTGGCTATCTCCTTTTAAGAAAGAGTCCACACAAGGCACAAGTTGAAATGAGTGCAGATAGCAGAATATTCAACATATGCAAAATTAAATTCAGCCAAATAACATCATAAAAAGCCCAAAGTGAATCCTTTCGTCTGTAGGGCAAATGAGATAAACCTGAAAACTGCCATTTGGTGAGACCATACCCTCCCAATCCATCCAGAACAAATACATTCACAGCAGACAGTGCAAGGGATAGAAAATACATGGCCTTTTTCTTCCAGATGTCTCAGAAGAAAATAATGAGGCACAGGAAGACAGATTTATGTTGTTTCATGAAAACAGTGTTCTCTTTCTGCCTCTCTTAAATTTGCTTTACTTCTAAGAACAAGGGGGAAAAAAAAAAAAAAAATCACTGAAGAGTTGACAAAAGGCTGCTCACCAGATACACAGCATTAATCAATGAACTGGGCATAGGACTGGATTTCAAGGAAACTAGTTTTACTCTGGCCATTTGTGCTAGCTATTTCACCTCTCTGTGCCTCAGTTTCCTTGATTATAAAGTAGGATTAGATCTTAAAAAGCCATTTCATGTCCAGGAATTGTAAAGCACTATCATATTAACGTTATAACTGGAGAAGAGTCAGCAAGTTTAGACCTTTTAAAACAACTCTTCAGGAAAACAACAACAACAAAAAAACCCCCACAAACAATTGTCTGTTTATTTGAAAATGGCTACTTTGTACCTTTAACATCCCAATAAAAATACAGAAGCAAAGCCTGGTTTTAATACGTGTGGTATTGCAATCCCTTGTTGCTGATAATACTTCTTAATGTTAAGAGCCTGTTAGCTAACTTATGTTTCCTCTGGGTGCGTTCCCATATTCTTCTCCTCTTTGGTAGGCAGGCTCTTGTTGCTGCTCGGATATGTATCCCACATCTTGTAATCATTAACGTACTCAGGGGAAAAGGAGGGGGCAAGATGACGTCGTTTCCAAGTATGTTTCTGCCCGATTCATTTTGGCTTAATTTACAGACCAAAGCAGAGCTCTATCGAAGCACGTCCTTCCTCAGTCATTTATCATGCTTCCCCTTCCCACTCCTGAGCTGAGATACTAAGCAGTAATAATGCAGCTTTGGGTAGATTAGTAAGTAATTTCTCTGCTCATTCTTCTCCTAATTTTGTTTAGATTTGGAAATGTTCTTAATGCTTACAAGTGTCAGTGAGTGAAAGTAACAGTAGAATTGTTAAGCTGCTGCATTGGATGGCAGCTAAGTGTACAGAAAGAGAGAATATGCCACTATTGTCTTTACAGAGAAGGCAAGAACCTAAATCAAAGCTTCCCAGTATGGGGGAGGAGTGATAAAAGAAAATAATTACCATCCCTAGGATGATGGGATAGAATCAGTGCCAGCCAGTCCAGCCCTGGCACAGGGTAATCGACAAAGTAACACTTTTCCCAGACCACTTTTCAGTGACAAGTCTGGTTTTCAAGGGCTCTGGGACAGACAAAATAGCAGGAAGGCCTGGGCTAATTTTGCTGCCTCTGGCAATCTTGCGCCCTAAGCAACCACTGACTTTGACTTCATGGCTTTGGCCCCAAGAGCAACTATATTGGGAAGGGCTGGGAACGTGACTGGTTAAGATTTTCAAGGCTGGTGCTCAAATACACGACAGGAAAGCTTCAGACAATACAGGGCTACTAGAACTAGGGCACTAAACCAAACAGCCCTTTAGGGGTCTCATACTGCAGAGTTCTGAGAGCAGCTCCTGTGCCAATTATATTGATCTGTTCCTCACCCCCTTGTCCTTCACCATCATCCATCACACCCCCCTTGCTCTGTTAACTCTTGGTGACATGTATATCCTTGTAAATAGCTCCACCCTTCTCTATTAGGCAAAAAAAAAAAAAAGAAATTAAAAAAATGTTGAGCAATGAGCTTGAAAATATGAAAGAAATGATACTTTCAAGATGACCAACTCACCCCTCCCTCCAAAACCAATACACTGCAAAGGTAAAAATTCTTGTTGAACTGGGCCTCTGTGCTCTTGTTTGCCAATAAATGGGCTTGTTTTTCTTTCCCTTGTATGATGTGTTTACCTCAGTAACATGAAATATAATCAATAAATAAACCAGAGGGAAAAATCAGTCCTTTAAATTAAACCAGAAAGATTTCACTGATTGCTTATACTCTATGCACTGCATCATAGAAAACAGGCAACTCCCTTCAGAACATGTCTGTTCTGAATATGTAGTTATTAAAGCTACATATTTTATTTGCCTGTGCATTTTACTACCTCAGTGAATTTTAAAGTGACTGACATTCTTACATCTTACCAGCAGGCCTTTAGAAACTATAGCTGCATGTTTCCCATAAAATGTCTCGAATATTTCACCATGGGGAAGACCTACTGTTGCTGATAAAAATCATAGCAATTACAAAGACAACAGGTTTACATTCCTCCAAATATGATCTGAACTCCTGATAATTTAAGGAATCTCCTTCTCTGTTTTTGTGTTCACTGCCTGTGCCAGATCCTCACTGTGTGCAGAAACTTGCTGGAGTTGGACTGCGCTTATTCCAAACTGGGAATGAAACAAAGCAGTAGCTTTGTGGAGTTGCACTACCACCCATTGTAGATACTCTTAGTAGAAAACACTGGCTGGCACTGGGTGGTGGTACTAACACAGCACACAGCTACCCAACCTCCTTTTCCATTTTGCTACACCTATCTACATATCAGCAAGTCTTTTTGGACTTGTAATAAGATTTGTGCCAGACTATGTTTCTTGGCTTTAACAGCAGGCTTCCCTTCCAGAATATACATGCTGCTTTACACATACTTTTATTACTGACATCATGAGAATACATCTCTACTATGTTTAAATTTGGGTGTTAACCTGATTTTGCTTCTTCCATATGTGGGTGATGCGAGACACTAAGAAAGCAAATTAAGCAGCTGTTACCTGGTTGAACCATTTACCCCTGCCCTTGCACAGGGGAAGTGATAATCTTCTGAAACAGCAGGCAGCCTCAAGCCAGGATCATTTCCCAGAAATCTGAATTTCCATGTATTTGAATCCTATCGCCACTGCAATCGCATTGACTTTGCATTTTAACATGTTTAAAATACTAATGGGCACAAAAGTAGTATCCTTCCAACTCTGCTTGAGTCTCAACTGGACATGCTAATAAGCAAGATTTTAGAAGTAACCATTGACAATTGCAGAGATCCGTCTCATCGGGACTAAATGACAGATATTTCCAAATGTCAAACAAGCAAGACATAGGGTGGTCCCTATTAATCAAAGCACATTTAAAACTATTACTGCTGCTCCCTGTGAGCTTCTTGCTTTATGAGAGCTTCTAAAAATGGTAGGAAATAAGCAATATCTTGTATAAATCCACGTTCTGCTGAGCGAATCCAGATGAGGACTCAGACATTCAAACACAAGATCCTGGTGTTCTCAATGAGCCATACAAGAAGGTTGATTTAGTTTATTTCCATTTAACACAATCTTCACACAGACTGTTACTGAGGATCCCACTACATTTGCCTAGACTGGTAAGCTGGAATTTGATTTAGTTCCCAGAATGGGCCTTTTATATCACATACTGTAATCAGAGGAGTCCAATCTGTATATTGCCCAGACCACAGGGATCAAGCCTGGATCAGTGAGTGGAAGACCAAACTCGCTTTCCTGCAAGGAAAATCAAAGTCTTTACAATCAAAATTTAAGAAGGAGGAGATATTTTTCTTACTGTCCTTAGAGAGCTGCTCCATGAACATTAAAGTCTCGGGCAATCGGCTGTTTAGAGGTAAACAAAGCTATTGCTAAGGCCGTGATTTGACAACATGAAAAGCTCAGCAGCAAAAATGGTTTAAATTTTCTGTCATCCTTTAATTAACCTTTCCCTTCTCCAGCTCTCTGGTGTAAGAAAATTCTGTCCAAATTTTACATCAGCTCCCAAGTTCAATTCCCTCGTGCTGATACTGATACAGCTGAGAGAAGAAGCTGCAAGGGCAAAAACAGACAGCAAAGAATAGCTAAAAATTGTTTACGCTGGTATCGACTCCAAACACTTCATATTAAAGTGCAGCCTAAATTTAATTTCTTAGTATAGTTTTAATCTGAACCAGCTACCCTTCTCGTGTCTGCAAAATTACTCCAGTGATGTCCAAGATTAAATTTACTCCCACATAATTCTCAAACTCTCTAGTTCTCTCTGGGGCAGAAGACCTGTAAAAGTAGCCCTTTTGGCAAAGCCTTTACATTTCTTTCTCCAGTAAACTGTGGTCCTGTGAGGTAGCAGGAGCACATGAAAACAAGAAATGTTGTTGAAAAGAAAAGCAAATTCTTCCCATCCACCTGAAATTAATGGGTACTGGGTTAAGATTTGGAATAATTCTACTCTGTCCTGCATTAGCACTCAGGATTTTCCTTTCACATGTACCACCTTGCCTGGTAAAAACCCCATTTCTCAAACTCAGCCAAACATTTCAATAATTCAACAGCTTGTTTCCATGAACGCGTGGGGAGGAAAGGAATGTCATTGCCAGGTGTAGTATGAAGTATTGATACCAAATATTAGTATTATGATGAAAATAGATTGTCGTTTGAATATTGATATTATGTTCCATTATACATAGTATAGGCTTTTTATGGTGAGGTGGCAAAGGACTGGGGAGTAACACAGATGAACAAGGGATCAGAAACTAGCAGGATCCAAAATACAAAATGGATTATGGTAAGACTGAAGGTTTGTAGTTCACAGCCTATTGGCTGTACTATAATTCAAGAATAAACTGAGCCAGTACTAGCTGTGCTATGGCACAACCTTTCTTTACCAAGAAAAGACTAGTTGGAAACCAGTTCGGATTTAAACAAATTGAAATTTGTACCCATTTGATCTTGTCACAGAGCCAGAAAACATGTCAGAGAACAGCAGGTAATCGTGGAGGTGTTACAATCTATTGTATTCAATATATGTATTCAATATATCCAATATATATTCAATACAATCAATATTCACTATACAATATTGATCACAAGAGATGAGATAGCTGATCATACATTTTCATGGATAACATGGGAGTCATAGTTGAAAGAACCATGTTTGAAGAGATAATATCATTCTTCCTAATGATAATTAGTGTACTAAATCTCAGTTAAATCAGCTTCCTTACTGAGTAGGTGAGGAATTTCCCTTTGCCACAGACCTCCTGCCTCTCTCATTTTAAAAACAACAGCAACAACAACCACCAGCCACAAAACAAATCAAAACAAACATAACCCAAACCAACAACCAAACAACACCACAGAAGAATTCCTCTACCTAAAATCCCAAATCCTGCAGCTTTAGAAGACCTTCATTGTTTCGTCCTTCTTTGTATTAGAAGTTCAAAAAGCAGAACTAATAAAAAGAAATCAAAAAGGATTATGCTATCTGCTCCTCAGTGGACTCCGAAGGATGACTTCTCAACCACAGACCCACATCACATCACTGGGCCATGCCTTTCAAACAACAGACTCCTTCAGTGAGGACAAAGTCAGTCTTCTGTTGCAAATTTTACCTCCTGCTTATTTAATGCAGATTGTTAAACCCAAATACGCGACTTTTTGGAATGTGGGATTAGTCCTGAAATGCCACTCTAATACAGATAATTCTTTCTTGCTTCCTTGAGGGTTTATCTGCCAGGCTAGACACTTTGTTAGCATTAAGTTGGTCTTCTGGCATTTGTGAGTGGAAGCTGGTGAAAATAGATGAGACGAGGTTGCAGAAGAACCCTGAGGGAGCTAAGTATTACCGGATGGCATGTGAAAACTCAATTAAATTTATGCCAAATCATTTTCAGCACATGAAAAGAAAATCCAAAGCCAAATGTATGAACTCCAGTTCTCTAGAACTATTAAACTTCCGTCTTAGTTATGTTTCCTTTCGGTGTATTACGAATCCTCAATTCCCCTACGCCTGAGAGAAAACTGACAGTACAAATCCAGAGATAGTGATTGGAGTCAGCATGTGAAAGTGCTGATAAGTAGGTTCAGGGCTACTGTCATGGTTATACTTTATCATCATCAATTAGGTAACTATATAGGAGCATATAGATTTAAAATATAATAGCAATCACAGTGATACCAGCTGAATAAGGAGTGTTTACTTTATCCAGATATTGAGAGAATTTCCCCTTATTCAGGTATTGAAGTGTTCCTACTTAACTGGTTTACCTTTGGGTTGACTAGTAAGACCTGAGATATATTTTTGTTTAGTTTTTTTTTCCATGAAAACAAAATAATTTTGCTATAATTGACTACAGGACACTGTCCTGACACTCAAATGCCAGCTATTTAGAAATGAAACAGCATTAAAATATTGCATGTGTTTTTGCTGTATATGTGCACAGATCCTTAAAACTGCCAGTCAGTTATTTACAAAAGTAAAGTAACAGCACTTGGATTACCTCTGGAAGCTATCCATTTTCATACTAGTAGCTGTACTGAATACCATATTATGTTCTATTAGGAAATTTGTGATAGAAATAAACTTTCTGCAGAGAGTTAGAAAGAGTCTATTAAATGACTTTATTTGTAAAAAATCTGGTAGCTAAAAAGAAAGTAAAAATATTCTGATACTCAGGTGTCATGAATGCCTTTTAAAAAGCCTGAAAAAAAAAACCTTGGCTGAATTTTTGAAAAAGTTTTTTGAAATACACCTCGATTTGTACGTTCGATTCAACTGTATAAATATTATTTTCCAATAACTAAAGGCTCTATGGAAAGTTATTTCCAAAAGTTGTAGCTGTTTCTATTAAAAGCACAGATGCAAGTTTCTAAAACACATCTGAATTAAATTCTTGCCTTAATGGCTCTTCTAAAGCCATTCTTAATTTCTCTTAGCAATTAACTACTCTGTTTAATTCCAACTTTTACGCATCTGAACTAACCAAGAGAATGGCTACTTGACATTGCTCGTCTATTTGACAAGGCACACCTAACTCCTTCCAAGAGAATGTCAAGAGCTAACCAAGTCCCTGTCTCTCAGCCTCTTTCAGTTCAGTTTTCTGGGCAAGCTGCACACGTGGAAGTCCAAAGAAGTCAGACCACGTGCACCTCTGAAAGTTAACAAAGCCTTTGAGAAAGCTGACCTTAATCTTTTATGGGCTCTCTTTATGAAGTCAATAAATGGCAAAACTTGCATTTCTACTGCAAGCACTGAAGAACCAATAAATCATGATGATAAGCATGATTTTACTATAGCCAACAAGAAAGCTTCATTAATATTTTGACGTCATTGCCATTTCTGATGCTTGGTGAAACAGGCAGCCAAGAAGTACTGTTTGAAAATAAGCCAAATTCTTCTAGACTGTCAATTCAAGACTCATCAATGCAGAGCTCTTCTGTAGGGGATATTCCCCAAGCCTTGCTCTGATCTCGGGTAATGCCACCCCACAGTGGAGTTGGGATGGTGGCACCCCATAGGTGCTCCTTGTGGCAAGGGCAGCAGGACATGGCTTGGAGAGTTACATGGAAACCCTGAAGAGCTGAGAACAGATATATTGTTTCAGTCATTGGGATGTATGATTTAAAAAAAAAAAAAGTAAAAATTGAAGCACTTGACTGAACCCCAGGACTGTTTCCACCCCTCAAGAACAGTTTCAAGGAAAGATTGTTTTAATGTATTAAAAATCTAGTTTTAGCTGTTTAAACTGAACAGTCTCTCAAGCCTTAATCTCATCTATAATAATTTAAGACTATTTAAGGCACTGAAAAAACCCTTTGTATGTGATAAGAAGCCATACTGATTCATTCCATGAGTAACACGGAGAGCACAAGATAAATACTTTATTATAAAAGAAGCTCTAGATGATGTTTTCATGCAATATTGTCTTTAGTGGGCAGAGCCACATGAGAGACTGGATAAACATAACTTTTAATGCCAGTCCCTCTTATGTCCTCCTTCAGCTTTAAGTGTGGATTGTGTTGGGTTCCCCCCACACACCCACCCCTGCATTTCTATTTTGTTTCCCTCCTTACAGCCAGAATTAGTTCTCTAGTCTGAATAACAGAATGGCGATTGTTGATTTAGCCTGAAAGGAGGGTGACTTCGATTTAAAAAACATACAAAGAGCACACAGTTTTTAAGATAGAGCATAGGGAGCAAAATCATAGTTAATAAAAACACGATACTATTTTAAGTTCTTCAAAGGCTTCTGTAAAATAACTAGTGTCATTTAAAAAAAAAAAATCTTTTGAAAGATTTTTGTGGCACTACATTGCTGAAGCGATCAATTTTCAACAGATTTACTTGTAAACTACAGATCAACTTCCTCCAATAAAATGGTTTTTTTTAGAAGAAAACAAAATACCAAGTTATCTAACAGGACTTGAACAAAGAGGTCACTACCAAAAGTTACAGAAACAGACCTGTCTTTTGTGGGAAATGAATAGCACTAACTTCAGTCTGCTTAGAGTGCAACAGCATTTTAATGAAGAGTTACACTATGAAGGTCTGTGCTGCAGGTAATATGGACAAAAAGCATTGCTCAGAGACAAGTGAGGTATTTTTTTCCTTAAAGATTATTTTTTTTTTAAAGAATGAATGTCAAAGACTGATCTAATGGCTTAAGCTTTAAATAAACAGCCTTTCTCCCTGCCCCAAATGTGCCAAAGGACAACTTTTATCACATCATTTGCAGTCCAAAAAAAAAGGTGGAGATCAACTAAAGTCATATATTCTAGAAATCAGCTAATGTTATGGAAATATTAAAGGGAGGGGTTTTTTTGTTGTTTTGGGCAGGTATTATACAAAAGGTGTCTAAACCACTTGGGTTCACCACAGAATAAAGATGTTATGTGTTTCTTTTCTTGGCAGGTGGAAGCACAGGTAATACACTGAGAGTAACTTCTTGGTAACAACTGGGGTGCAGAAGATGCTGTGTAATCAATGACACCCCAAATTTTCGGGAAACCGTCCAGCATGGCACTAGCTCTACAAGTCTGAACAAGTTTCTTCTAGTCACCAGTACCATAACAGCAAAGCTCACAGTGGTAACAGGGATGGGAAAAGTTTAAAACATGCATTTCCAATCTTGGTCTAGTCCTCTCTGCATGATTACATACTCCATGAATGAATTAGACATATTTTAGTGTTGCTTTATTTAATGTATTTTTCTTCCATGCACATTCTTTGACAGTTCCCTCCTCCCTCCAGTCTCTACCCTTTATTGGTAATAAAAATTCATTTAGTCTGCCTATGCCTTTCTCTTGGAGAAAAACAAATATTCACACATGCAACCCCACTGTCCTGATCTCCTTCCCCCCTGCTTCTTACCCAAACACACAAAAAAATCCTAAGCATAGAGCTTTTCAGATGAACTGGCACTTTAAAGTAAGCTCATCAGTGGAGGAAAACTGCTTTCAGACCTAGAACAATAGTCCCAGCATAGTGATGGATATATTCTGCCAGACAGAAGACACATTTGAATGCTCCGTAGGAAAAAAAAAAAAAAAAAATTGTTTAATCCCAAATGAATACAAGAGTCAGGTAATAGAACAATTTGCCAGTCTTGAGAACTGCTGCATTTGACACGAGAGGCGGCACATTTTGCTTTCCCCTCCATCTACGACCTTTACATAAAGTGTGACATAAGTGCTATAAAAAGATTTATTTGAATGCATTAATGCTTCCTTTTGAAGTCTGCCATAATCTTTTTATTTACTTTTTAAAATAAATAAATAAATAAAAACCCCCACCAAAAAACAACACCACAATGGCAATCAATTTATCAGCAAGTAAATTACTATCTGGAAGTAGATAGTGAAATAAATGCTATTGTTGCTTTGAAACATCTGGCATCTTAACTGATACGCCTTTTGCTTTTGTCAATCCTCAGTTTAGGACTTCTTTCTGCAAAGAAAGAAAGCTAGCTGCAAATTTCTAAATGATTATTCGACGTTCTGGCTTTTTACATTCCCAAATGTATGGAAGTGTAATTATTCTCGGTCTCAAAATACACAGCTATGGCAAAAGGTTAAATTAAATTTACTCTTGTTTTTTCCTTGTGATCTTTCTGTACGTGCAACACTTATATTTTAAAATGAGTGTGTTAATTCCCCTGGAGGAAAAAAAAAAGATAAATTAAAAAAAAAAAGTGTGAGAAGTTCATATGCTATTGCTTACTGTAGGTGAGAACCAGATCTCTACCACTACAGCTTCCCCCATGCAGCAGTGTTGACAATACCAGCTGTTATTCCAATAACTACTGCTGCAATCAAGCCATTTCTTCAAATTAGAGGATGCTTACCCTGCAGAATGATCCTTTTCTCTTACACACTAACATCAGGAAACCTCCTCAGTACTACCTATCTGGGCTGGCAATAGTATGGCCAAATGTTGAAATGACTCCTTCAAAGCTTCAGGTTTACAGCCCACTGTCCGAGTCCAGAAGATTGTGCAAAGTAGTATCAAAATATATTAAAGAAATAATTATCAAATGCTGGGTTTATTAAGTTTTAATTCCCACTCAAAATAATACTGACACTTATGAGGGAAACATATCATAAGTAAAATCAAAATTCCTGTGCCTTCCCTCCTCAGTCATCCTGGAGCAAATCACAATATAGACCATTAAAAAGAGATGGTACAATTTAGCAGAGAATTGTGGATAAGGAAATTTGCTCCAGCCAGAGTAGAGAAGTAACTCTGATCCAGCAGGATGCTGCAAAATGCACGTAACTTAAGGTAGAAGCTTTCTACCTAGTTGAAAATGTTGAAATCAGCAAGCAATTTCAGAACTTGAGGGTTCACATTGAATCTTTTTTCACTGCCTTTAGGTACATGTCGCCAAGAGCAGAAAGGAGACTGCCCCATGGCACAGCATTGCCAAGCCTCTCCCCAGCCCTCAAGGCAAGATGTGTACTTGAGGCAACTATAGGTTCTTCAACCCATTGCTGGTCAGAATGCTCAGAGGTAGTAGGTACCTGCATACTGCAAACTTTACCCTTTGCCTGTTGAAAGCCAGCAGCGAGATACTTGTTATAGACACAGGTTTTTTTCCAGTACTGAAGTCCTTCATCTTATTGCAAAATGAAGTTATTTCTGACTGGGAGGGACCGTGAGGTTGAGTAGATGAGACGGTTTCAACACAAGGGCATTTGCTGTGGGAGCACATGCTACCTCGGCTTTTAATCCATACTAACTGGAGTATTTCGGCGGGCTGGGCCAAATCTGGGCCCAGATTTGCCAGGGTACTTCTTAGCTGATCATTGTCACTGTCTGCTGCAACCACTGTGCTTGCAATATACTGGGAATTTCTGGGTACTTCTATAAACACGCATCGAGTGTTTTTACAAGATATATTACTGGGCTCACAGACTGAGTGGCTTTTTATCGACATTTTTGTGTTATTTATTCATTTTTCCTTGATGATGCAAGGCATAACTCTATCATTTGGTATTTTATGGACAATATACACAGCGTGGTTTTTTTTTTCTTTAGGCAGAACTATTAACCCAAACATACTAGTGGCAGGAAAATCTTAGTGCTAAACACTATTGGATTTAGTGTTCTTCAGGTCTGACTCATTGCCAAAGAGATGTGTATTTCAAGCTTAAATGCCAAAAAAGGACAACTTTGAGGCCAAAGACCCTATATGACAATAATATCCTGACACCATATCAGCTCAAACATCACTGAATGTAAAACAGAAGTGTATGAGTACACATGTAAATATAATGATATTACAATATCCACAAAGAGGGGGAAGTTAAAAAAATCCAGTTTGAAACAACAGCAAAACGTACTGCCACAGACTTGGAAAGAAAAAATGCAATAGTTTGTTACACTAAACAAGAACAAAGAGAGCCATACAGGCTAGGAGAGAACATAGACACAGGGGATGGATTTTCCTTTGGTGCAGAGACATGGAGGGGAAGAAGCTGTTTTTAACTGCAGCTCAGGACTGCAACTAGTTATTTTCTTAGCAGGCTAATATAGAGACACGAAGCTTTCAGGAGGTAAAGTCATCTACCTCTAATCCCACCAAATAGGTATTGAAGTAACCAGCAAATTATGTGATATTTACACTGAAGAGATAATTACATTAGCAACCAGTGAGACTGTGTAATAAGAGGGCAAATTTACTACCACTTTCTGCACCCAAGCAGAGATTCTTTGGGGCTTTTAAATCTATGGTCATCTAACAAATGTAGAGCTATGGGAAATCAGAAAGTGTAGCCTGCCCTTCCATCTCGCTCTGAGCTTTAGAACTCAGGTTTCCTAAGGGGATTCTGTGTCAGTCGTGTTCTGGCCATGTACCACATCTGTGGTTAAGCAAGGGCATTGGTGAGATGGAGAGAGAAGAATCAGAAAACATTAGAACCTTTTGTCTTTGGTCCTTGTATATAAAGCATTACCCACATTTAGTTATTCAGGAGGAAGCCAGCGTTTTTTCTAGCACTCCCAAGGCAATAGAGGTTTGAACATCCCTCCTTGAGTCACTCTCTTGAAGCGTCTGTACGTTGTTTTGCAAAACAAATGCCTGCCCTGAATAAAAATACCCTAAAAGTATTGAATATGAGCCATCCTACACAGCTTTATAACTGTCAACATACTCAGCCATATAAACTCCCTGAAATAATTTTTATCCCCACTGAAATCAGCACAAAACAGGTGCTCAGGCAGAATCCAGGTGCACTGTAAACTTTAGGCCAAGTACTCTTGCCAGAGTCACATATCATTGCTACGTGTGAGTCTGGAAGAAAACCCACTGCAATTCCCCTTTTTGGTCAAAGCAGAAAAACAATTGCTGAAACAAACTTCACGGGCACTATCAGTCTACCCAAGACTATCATCCCATCTTGGCTTAGTTCCCTGGGAACAGTGCTTGTTGTCACTCTCCCCCTACTTTATTTTTTTTTAATATTATGGTTCAGGCTTGGTTGACCTCTCTTCTCTATGTGCCTCGTGTTTGAAGTTGTTTGGATGCTCATACAGCCCACCAGCCAGAAATCCTAAGCACACAGACATAGAAGATAACTGTCACATACTGGGCCATAACACATGTCAAACATTTGGATTATATCTGCATAGTTCAGCTTCCCTTCTTTCTCCAGTGTAAAATTCACCCTTTTATGTAGGTCCAAGCAGTTAAACAGTTACTGAGGGTTATTTGTTCCATCTTTATTCTATTTCTCCAGAGAAACACAAGCTGCAGTCACTCATCTTCAGAATATCTAGGACCACAGCAGAGTCTGATTGGGGTTTTTTTTTCTTTTTTACACCACTACAGGGTTGCATATTGCAACTGATTTCAACAGCTGAAAACTCCTTCATTGGTTTTCATACTGGTTGTATTCATAGGTAACTTCTCCAGATGGATTTTATGAAGCTGCTGATGTACTGCTTTGGGTTTTGTTTTGTTTTTCTTTTTAAATAGGTCACTAAATAGTAAAATTAGTCCACAAAGAAGCTTTGTTATTTCCAAACCTACTAAAAAACAAGATGAATCATACAAATACTTGGTGAACACTTTATTCTTACTATTTCCATAGAGTGTTAATACGTATTATCACAAAGAGAACACTGGGTTCAGCTGGAATTAGTAATGCAAGAATTCCACCTATTTCAGAGAGGCATGGACAACCAAGTGACATATTGCAGTACCAGATGAGAAGATTCTGCATAACAGCAGCATCTTTAATGATGCTGTTGGACTTTCTTCCTCTCTTCAGTAGCAAAAGACTCGAGCGCCTCTAAGGGCAATTGTAACTCATCATCATTTTGATCTTGAGCAAACATGCATCTGAAATTCCAGGTAATTCCCTTTCTCTACCACTTCAGAAATCAAAACAAGGTCTATGGTTTAAAACAATCTTTTGGGGAAAAAAAATAACTGTTTCAACTTGTGCTGCTGAAAAAGTGTACAAGCTTTCAGCTTTGTGTAACCTGCTGTAAGAGCCAAAAGGCACAAAAAGTGGATTTTATCAGTAAGAAAGTATATACCCTACTCTACTACTGCAGGGAAACAAACACCCTAAAAACATTGGTGACTTAAGTTCAGCAGAAACTTTTTTTTATCCAAAGTTCTATTTACCTGGGTTTTTTTTAATTATTCTTTTAAATTATCAATAGCACATTTCCATTTTAAATGGTGAGGGCCAAATGTTACAAATCCTTTTTTAAGCCTATCTTTCTGCTTTCTCTTTGCTTTTTTTTTGGTTTGTTTTGGTTTTCTGTGTGTGGTTGGTGTTGTGGGGTTTTTTTTGTGTGTGGGTTGGGGGGGGGTTAGGGTTTTTTTGTGGGTTTTTTGTGGTTTTTGGGGTGTTTTGTTTTTTGTTTGGTTTGGGGTTTTTTGTAAATTATTTTTTTATTTTCTTTGTTGTTTGGGGTTTGGGTTTTTTTTTTCCAAGGCGAAGTGAGCCCCCAATCCTGAACAACTCAACACCTTCAGCAGTGTGACCCAGGTGGGAATGCAGACCTCAGGCAGACCCTCTGGAAAGAGGGAAAACTGAGAGACAGGAGGAAAATGAGGAGCACAACAGATGTTAGGGAAGAAAAGGAGAGAGGAAGGGAAACCAAAACTAATGAAAGTGAGTTCCTAAGTTTAAATTTCAGACAGGAAAAAGATCTGGGAAAACACATGCTGTGCTTTACACGAAGCCTTAGTTGTGTCACGGGGCAAGAATTAACCAGAAAAACCCCTATTGCAGAGCTGCCTTCAGCACCTCCTCCAACACTTTTCAGAGGAGGGTTTTACACAGGGGAAACACTAAGGCTTCTCTCTAAACCAAGCAGTTAAATCCCCCTCCCTCAGCCCCCAAGGCAGGCTGCTTTTGCAGTGAGTGCCCAGCAGTTGTTTTCTGGCTCAAAGAGTAACTCCAGCTCCCACTCTTTCAAGGGCTTTCTCCAGCCTAGCACTGGGACAATACACCCAAAAATGGGAGATGAAAAAAAGAAAGAAAAACTGCATAGACTCACCTATTGCCATGGAAACAGCCAAGCATCAGGCCTGAGCACAGGGGAGATGATGATCAGCTAGACCCTCCTAACCCAAATCCTGCAACCCCGATGCAAGGCAGTGTGTGTGGGCAGGGGCAGAAATAGGTTCTACTCCCACCCCAGCAGCTGGACCAGAGCTGCTCCTCCTTACTCCTAATTGCTCCTAATCACCTATCCCTTCTCAACTCCTTCTGTGAGGATGAGGCTGGGGAAGGAAAACTGATTTTTCAGTGGGCTCTCTAGTGCAAAATGCTTTCTGTGGCTGCTCTTGACAGATGCTGTTTATAAAATATGCCTTCCCTAAAGTCATAATCTTACCTTAAAGCCTTTTGCTCTCTCTGACAAATTTATACCAAACTGGATTGTGGTTAATACAGCTCAGGTTCTCTGTGTTGCTTTGCCTTCTTGTCTCTAGGGTCAGTTTATCCTTCATATTTGCTTTTTCTAATGCAGTCACATAGTGTAAGACATCAACATTTCTTCTGCGGTAATCTCCCAAATCTCTTTCCTTCATCAGTATGCTTTTTTTTTTTTCCTGTTTGTTTGTTTGTTTTGGTTCACTGCTCCTAGACTTCATATTTTCCATCATGTACACTAAACTTTGTTTTCATTTACTGTCCAGACATTTAAGAGATGCTGCTATCTCTGAAGCCGGCTGCGCAGTTCCTCATTACACGGAGGTGACAGCCAGTAAAATGTCAAACATTAAGTTGTTTTCACCACTTTGACAAACCTACCTAGATGTATTTTTCTGTTTTTAAGTGGGTTACCAACAGCACAGTCTGTGTTTTAGTGATATATCTGCTACCTGAGTAGGTGAGGGGAGGCATGTGCAAAGCCAGCTCCGCTGGCCTATGCTGAAAGCTTCACTTGTTGTAAGCTCAGTGTCACATACCATTCAATTACATCTGATTCACAGGAGCTGTTCACTAGAAGTATGTGTAGGCTAGAAAAAAATGTGGGCCCACATTTTAGTAAACATGCAAAGAAGCAACAACAATACAGCTAGGCATGCTAACCAACACAAGGCATCGAGACTGACAGCTTGAATAAGTTTCACACTCACACTGATACTCTGCTTTCACTCAAAACGCTGCTTCCAAACTGCTCTTTAAAGTGGAATCTCAAGTTAGATTTTTTCTTTTATTGCTAGATTTATTGCAGCCATCTCCCTCTGACTGTGGTCTCTACCAGCACTGCTAAGAGTTTGCCAATTACTGCCAGTAATGGTGATAAACTTTTACACTGGTGCCGCTCACTCAGTGATCCATCAAGCAATTATGAAAGTGCTTAACCTGATACACAGTAAATTAGAAAGCTTTCCCAACTTCAGTGGGCCTCCCTACAACGCATAAAGATAAGCACGTGTAGGAGTCATGTAAAATCCACGTATTACCTGAGAATGGTCCAAAGACAGGTCACAAGCTATATGATAACTTACAGTGACTCCAGCAAGAGTGCACATCCAAACCGTTGCCAGATAATATTTTGAATGAAGTTCCACAAGGATAAGCGTAAAGTCCTACACCTGGCAAGGAACAACACCATGTACTGGTACAGGTTAGGGGTAGACCCTGGAAAGCAGCTCTTTGGAGAAGGACCTTGGCATCCTGGTGGAAAAGAAGTTCTCTGTGGAACAGCAATGGGCACTTGTGGCCAGAAAGGCCAACAAGCTCCTGGAGTGCATAAAGAAGAGTGTGTCCAGCAGGTTGGGGGAGGTTCTCCTCCCCCTCTACTCTGCACTAGTGAGATCACAGCTGGAGGATTGTGTCCAGTTCTGGGCTCCCCAGTTCAAGAGGGACAGGGAAATACTA
>JAAGNO010009115.1:31328-48127 GCA_033439905.1 Ceryle rudis | reverse complement strand
AGTTCAAGAGGGACAGGGAAATACTACAGAGAGGCCAATAGAGGCTACAAAGATGCTGAAGGGACTGGAGCATCTCTTATGAGGAGAGGCTGAGGGCCGAGGGGCTGTTTAGCCTGGAGAAGAGAAGCCTGAGAGGGGAGCTGATGGATGTTTACAAATATCTGCAGGGTGGGGGGCAAGGAGAAGGGGCCAGGCTCTTTTTTCAGTGGTGCCCTGGGATAGGACGAGAGGTAATGGCAGCAAGGTGAAACACGGGAAGTTCCACCTGAACATGAGGAGAAACTTCTTCTCTGTGAGAGTGACAGAGCCTGGCCCAGGCTGCCCAGAGAGGTTGTGGAGTCTCCTTCTCTGGAGACTTTCAAGCCCTCCCTGGCTCTGTTCCTGCGTGGGCTGCCCTGGGTGACCCTGCTCTGGCAGGGGGGTTGGACTCAATGATCTCCAGAGGTCCCTTCCAACTCCTACCATTCTATGATTTTATGATCCTATATTATTACCCTTAATTATGGTTCCATCAAAAGAAATAACCATGATCCTGGAGAAGAAGATGAGAATATGGGTGGTCCTTGGGGAGTGCACTGCTGAAGGAAGGCTCTGCTCCAAGAATGGTGTGGTCTGCGTGGCACTTGTACTCCTAGCGTAGCCAAGGACCTGTGTTTGGCGAGTTTTCTTTGCAGTTTTCAAAACAGGTCCATGCCCTAAGGGCAAAGCCAGCTCTCCAGATGGAAAATAGTGAGGTAACAGGGTTTCAACTACAGACCAAACAGCCAAATGTCTTCACCAAAGCTACCTTGATTTATTTATTTTTACAAGGTTTTGATTAATTTTGTTTGAGTGAAATGGCCTCTATTTCTGCCTTTGCTCAGTTTGAACATGTTTTAATAGAGGATTAGTCTCCTCAGGCAGGTGCAAGGAAAGTGCTTACAGGATACGACAGTGAAAAGAACCGGCCGGTAGAGAAAAAAACCTCAACATGCTGTGGTATAATGAGCCCATTTAAGCAGAAGTGAATGTTTGACATTTACATTTCCCTGTCTCCTATACAAGGCCAGAACAATGTTCTGAAAATCTAAAAGCGGTGGAAAATATTTAGCTTAAAAAGAAATTAAATCAATCCCTTAAATTTATTAAGTCTCCACCCCTGACAGCTTGTCATGGGAAAAAACTGGGTGCTCTCCATCCCTAGGGACAACTCTGTTCTCAGTTGCTCCACAGATCAGCTGTGGTGTCACTTTGGAGAAAAGACACCTGCTCTTTTCTCAGCCAGTGGTGGAACAAACCAGCGATATTTAAAAGGTAACAAAAAATTAAAAGGAAAAAAAAATCAAAATTAACTAAAAAGAAATTAAAATTGAAGAAAAATTAAAGACTGGGGATAGGAGAATTACAAGAGAGGGACAAAATTAATAAAGCCTATGTTATTTACTCTAACTTTCTAAAGCCATGACTAATGCATAATTTAAATATGTTTAATTACTTAATCCAGTAAATGGATACCTAGCAATTTCAAGGACCTTGCAAATACGCTAAAATAGATCGCATTATCAGAATAGGCAGAGAGCATGCCCA
Source organism: Ceryle rudis (assembly GCA_033439905.1). NCBI lineage: Eukaryota > Metazoa > Chordata > Aves > Coraciiformes > Cerylidae > Ceryle > Ceryle rudis. The sequence continues at coordinate 46,561 of JAAGNO010009115.1, read as the reverse complement.
ATAATATCTGGGCTAATTTGTCTCTTAAATATCACATCACTGTTCCACTCCAAATTCCTCCTTAAAACCTCTTTGCTCCATTGCACCTGTGAATGGTAAGGCTTATGCTGCTTATTATGCTGGCCAATTTTGTCTCAGTGTCTTCTGTTTTGTACTGTTTGTACTATCTCGCACTTAACACATCGCACAGGAATTTTTCTAGTCAGTTTAGAAGGACTTTAGCACAGTGGGCTTCTAGTTAGAACAAGGGCTTGTAGACAGCACATGAATACGACTAATAAATTAATAACAAGAATGGCATTGGGTAGTTTATACTTTGGCTTCGTACTTGAAAGTCACTGTCCAAATTAAAGCTACATTTTCTAGTTATTTTCCTCAGAAAGGTAAAGCATGAGAGAGGCCTTTCATCTCGATGAGAAATATGATTTGTAATATTTTTTCATTGTCTTAACATCATTTTAGGAAATGGATGAATACATAAAGAAGAAAGAATAACAACGAAAATGAAAGAGTTGATATCTGTATGAGCAAAACTATTTAGATGGAATGAAAGCTGGTCTGGGTGTTGGCCAGAAATCATATCCAACATGGGTCCCTTTAGACTCAGCTAAATGTGGTTTTGATGATGGAGAGAGACAAAGGGCAAAAAGAAGAGGAAGGAATACAGCCACAGCAACACAGTTTTGTGGCAGCAGAAGTGACATAGGCACTTGTAAAGAACCAGGTTGTGTCGCGGTGAGAACTGTAGTGAATGAGAGTGAAAGTGAGGAAGTCTGCATAAGGATGCTTTTTTTGACCTGCTTATGAACCAAAATATAATAAATGAATAATAAATGGCAAAAGAAAATTTTAAATCAAAAACCAATGGAAGGCAGGAAAATGGGGAAGACTTCACAAAGAAATCTGATCCCATCTGCTTGCCTCCCAGAAAGATTAAGATACATTCAAAAATGATTTTGATCCTTCTGTAACATCTTAAACCTTCTTAATATAACACAGAACCAATCCTGGCTTAAATTCAAAAGGCCAATGTGTATTTTTCAACTGCTGACATCTGAATACCTCATTAGGATGTTGAAATTGTCACTCAAACAGCTGTTTTATTTGCCTAAATACTGATTTCATAGCCTGAACCCAAGATTTGCACCCATGTTTGAAAACTGAGTGCTGACTTTGAATTATATCTGACTACATTTGTACCGCTGTTCAGTGAAAACAAGCTCTCTATCTATCCATCATGGCAATACTCACACCAAAACCTGCGGTCCTGTACAGATTCAGCCTATCGGATACTATACTGCATGCAGGTTTTGTCTTTGGGTTCTGTTTGTTTGGTTTAGAATTAACACTTTAGCTCATGAGTATAATAGCTGATGTGAGTATGAAGGGAAAAGACCAGAGAACAGCCCCATAGTTCGGAGAAGTAGTGAAACCAGAAGCCTGAAAGGTCCAGAAAGGATGAACAAAAGGGTTAAGGGTACCCTGAATGGCACCCTTGCTGATGGCAAGTGGATGATGACTAATGAGCTGTTAGAACGTGGCTTTCCTTTGCATCCACATTCCACATGTAAGAAACTATTTAAAAGGTAGATTTTTAGGTGAACATGTCTCTCTTAAACATTGAACATGGAATCGACCACTCTGGGATTTTCAGCCTGGGTATGTCACTAAATATTGCAAGGTTGGACTCGATGATCTACAGAGGTCCCTTCCATCCCCTAACATTCTATGATTCTGTGATACACTGCAAATAAAAACCCCCCAAACCTACCACAGCAACAACAACCTGAAGACCACTTCTGTTATAAGAAACTCATCTGACATTACCAGGTAAAGTTGATTAAAAATACAGACAAATTTGAATGTGTAATATCCCTTTATAGTGAAAGTTAACTCCTTTGGTTAATATAGAGTTTATTCTGAGTTTTGTAGTAGTGTGGGACAGCTCTGTGGAACAGGAGCCTCCTTTTCTGTAGCTTTTCTGTTATCAACAAGCACAAGTTAAAGGTGCTACATTTGCAAAGCATCATTATTCGAACCTATCAATGCTAAAATTCCTTTTCAGTTAATCTGCCCTCACAGCTTGAAACACGCTGGCAGTACTGGTGTTTCATCCAGACAAGCTCTGGCGTAATTCCAAGAGCGACTGTGACCCTTAAAAGGCCTGGGACTTCAGTTAAGGCCAGTAAATCACTCTGAAACGTGACAGATCTGTGGCGTGGGCAAATACCATGATGTTGCCCTCACACTTGTTTTAACTCACTCCTCCAAAAAGTCTTAGAGCTGGGTTTACAGGGTGGTACCACTAATTTTTTTTCAAGGGGAAAACCCCACAACACATATTTATTATTGCCTCAGGATCCACAGTGTGAAAGGGCCTTCGGTAAGTGAAGCTGTATTTGTCCACATGAACCACAATCACAGTGGGATGCACAAACAGATATTTGAGCATCCAGACGTGTGCAGGCAAAATCAGAAGGAATTGTTGAAAATGGACATTTTTTTCAATGAGACATTTTTATAGTGCCTATTACGTGCAAACTGCTCTGCATTTTTACAGTGAGCAAATATCAATAAATCCATGGCATGTAAAAGGGCACTGCTACTATGGCAGTTATTGGAATTCTATACTTTGTCAAATATATGTACCTCTTAATTCAATAATCTTTAAAAGCAATACTCATTGTGGTTCACGGTATGACACCTGACCTTTTGTTAATGTCAAGTATCATTTTATTTTAGCATGGAAAAAATTATTATATATCTATAAATATAATCATTATTCTTGGGGAAAAAGTATTAAAGAAATAGAATAGGAAACTGATCAGCTAATCGATTATTTGACATGACAGTGATTTTATGTATTATTGTTGACATTTCTGTAAGTACCCTAAACAGGCCCATTGTATAACAGAGATCAGCAACTGGAAGCCCAGATCCTGCTTGTAACACTGGTCTGTTAGCTGAGAGTAGCTAAAAAAATCCCGTCATGCTGATTGGCAAGAAGAACGTAGCATTAAGTTGTTTTTCCAGACAAGCTAGATAAAATCTCTGGCAATGGTTATACAAGATGTGGTTTGGAACTTTTCTTAAAGGTAGCTAACTTAAGTAGAATTTACAAAATACCTATTTAGCTGTGATAGATATCTCTAGTTCTGCCTTAAAAGCAAGCTAGCAGCAGGGGAGATAAAGAATTCAGTTCCACATCATTAGGAGATACAGAATTTTTTTGCCGCCCTAAGCAAATATACTTGCCACTGAATGAAACGTATCAGTTAAGTTTAAATCTGTTGCTTGACCAGTGCATTCATGTACATTATCTATCAATATATGCCCTCCCTTTCATGTTGACAGGCTAAATCTCATTGATTCATGGGGGTGTTTCTGTTAGACGGAGAGCGTGGGTTAAAAAAGGGCTGAAAATATGTATATTTTTTACTTATCTCTATATATGTAAATATAGGAAGAGATGCATTCCTACTGAGCAGCTGGATTGTACTGAATGGTCTTTCACAGAGAAGTGTATTGTCCTTTCTGCTGGGCTAGACCGAGGTAGAATTTTGTACTGTGGAAGAAAAGCAACGTGCCTTCTTTGTCTTTCCAATGTACCTCCAACGGTGCTGCGAGGGCCAGAAAATTATTCTTTAAATAGCAACCTTCTTCACCTTCCATACTTGGCATTGACATTGTTTTCTTTATGAGGTAAAGTGTAGAAAGACACAACGCAGTCTTAGCGTGGCTTAGCAAGAGAGTAGTGCCAGATTTAGACTTTGTTTATGACATAGTTCTTCTATGAATATTCAAGCAAAAATCAAAAGACTCTCCAGCTTGCAAAAAAAAAAAAAAAAAAAAAAAGAATTAATTATGAAACCCCACAACAAACCTAATGAGAACTTTAACAATTCCTGATTCAAACATTATATTAGAGGACAAAAGAGCAGCAGAGATGAATCAGTTGCCTTGCTAATGTATGAAATAAGGAGGCATCAGCTGCATTCATGAGTATGGAGAACAAGAGATTGTTCTGGAATACTTAGCGTGGATGTTTTAAGTTCTCCAGCTTTCTGCATGTTATTTATAAGGAGGAAAATGAGTTAAAATCTGGGAGTCAGGATACGGCTATTTGCTTTTACCGCCAGAAGTCTCCTCGCTGAAGATAACAAAAGTCTCAACCTCCTAGACTGTAATTTTTTTAAAATGAACCACTGTCTAGAGTAGAGAGAATTTTCCAGAGACAGCATTTTACTGCTGCTGTTACAGACTGCTAAATTTGGCCTGGACGTTTTGCCCGTAAGACATTCAGTAATTGAAATGACCGATGGAGGCTATGGCCATCGCTTCAAAAAAAGCTGTGTTGCCTACTTGTAATTCATTGCTGGTTGCTTAGCTTCCCTTAAAAGTGAACTCCTCATTTACAGTTGATATAAGTCTTTCTGTAAAGGCTGGAGAAAAGGTAATGTGACTTGTGAACCTGCTTTTCAGGACACGGACAAAAGTCTTCTTCACGATGTGACTGAATCGGTTGTTGCTGTTTTCCATCACGGGAAGCTACTACCCCAGAACTCTGAACGAGGAAGGAGGTCATGTGAGTGCTTTTCAATCCATTTTAGACAAAATGAGCTGGGTTAGCTCAGACTCACCTTCAACAGTCCATTAAGCTTTCGCAGCTCATTTTGCCTGCAATGCAAAAGAATGCGTACACAAACTCCTCCACAAGCAGAGATGGAAGGATGGCAAATTCTGGCAGAGGAAGAGCATAGAACCATAGAAGACAGACTGATGGGGGAAGAGCCATCATCAAGATGACAGACCACTGGGGGAAGAGCCATTTTCCATTGCTTGCTCAGGAATGCTTTCCAATGAACTCTAAGCCAAAGCAGACAAAACACCACCTTTTATGCAAGGCGAGCTGAAATCTATCCCAGTGAGGCTACTCAAGACCATTTTGTGCAGACTGGCACTCAGATGAGAATCTTTTGCAGCTGTCAACAGCTACTGGACAACCATTTTAAAGAAGAGCTGATCATGGAAAAACTGTTAACTTTAAAAGCAGAAAGTGACTGTTTAATCCAAATCTTTACTTGCACCTTAATATATGGATATGAAAGCATGAAATCTACCAGATTTACTGATTTGCTGACAGATATCTTTGGAAGTAAGTGCTTTTGAAAAATACGAGGTATTTAATTCCAATAAATTAATTAACGTAAATAATTAGCAAATGCCAGGATTCACTGGAAAATGCAGTAAAATCTCTGATATTCTTTAGAAAAAATGCATGGAAATATCTGAGAACTATGAGTCTATTCACTGAGCACTTTCAAAGGCCGAAAGAAAACAAGGAATAAGAAAAATGCAGAGAGTGCTCTGGAGGGATAAAGATGAAGAGTTCTGTACGTCCTTGACCATGGTCTAACAAACGAGTGGTGGTTGACAGTACAAGAGAGGTTTCAGTCTTTGGCCAGAAGCATATACAAGCATTTAATTTCAAAAGCAGGTTGAAAAACATCTGCTGTTTCACGAGAATCTTAAACATAGAGTTTTGTGCAATAGGCCACTAAAGCCTGTATTTAACAGATGAACCACTCCATACCCTCACGGCTCGAGCACATTAAGTGCTTAAACCTTGGGATTTCAGTGCCAATTATGAAAACTCCTCAGCCCCACATATTGTGTTTGGTGTCACACATAGTTCTGCTTTTCCACCTAGTAGCTGACAAGCGCAGAACCAGTTCCTTAGCCAGACATAACAGCTAAGAACAATAAACCTAATGGCAGCACGTAAGGGGCACTAATTTTAAGGTATAGTACCATGCTACTACAAAAGGACTTTGAACATGTTATCTTCTCTTTTTAGTTGCAAATTCATCTCTTTTAATGTGAGAGAATGAAGTATGGGGAAGAGATAAGGAAGGGAATATAACACTGGAAGCCTAACTGGTTTAGCTTAAAATGTAGCATCGCCTACTGCTTTGTGGAAGGAATGTAACCTGCTGGTGACAGCAATCATGGCTTGACAGAGGATCAATCACAAGAGTTACAAGTGCTTTGCCCTTTTTCTGATATGTGACAGTTTTGGAAAACAGCATCCTAGATAATCCCTTGTGGAACAACTTCTTGGATTATCTCCAGTGACCCTGGTTTTCCTACAGAAATGGAGCTGTGCTTCGTATATGAGCCCCAGTTAGGATAATAGCCGTGGTAACAATGAGATGCAGAATAACTAAGGAGCTTTACTGTGCTTGGCAGTTACAAAAGGCACCTTAAACAAACAGAATAAAACAACCACAACAAAAATGTTTAAAGCTACCTGCAGCTGCACTGTGCAGCTCTGGTGGGAACACTTTTACTGGCCGTGAGGAGTTTGATTCCCTCCTTGCATTTTTCTGCTTTGAGCCAGTACAACTTTAATGAAATAGCCAGTTAAGTTTCCTTCCAAAATTGACACTTACGTTGGTTTAAAATTGGAATATCCAAGCAATGAGCCAGTACCCTTTTATTTGGCCAGTGTTCACCCTGTAACTCCATAAGAGGCTCCTGCATTAGCAAAATCTCCTATGCCCAATGACCAGAAGAAGATTTGAAAGATTAGGACACACAAGGTTTTGAAAGGATTTGCCAAGTTTGACATTTGCACCTGTGTAACTAGCAAAGGACAAAGTTTAGCCCTTAATATTATTTTATCCTGGCAGCATTTTAATATATCCTGGTTTGATTTTTTATCAACTCCTAACTCCTTAACAGTTTTAAATATGGTTGTGACTTACCCCTGGGGTCACCGAACAATGTTAGCTAAACATCCAGAGTGTGATATTTTATTACAGTTAAGCTTTTCCAAAAGCCAAGAGGAATCCATGAGGAAAATACTAGAGAAGGAATTTTTAAAGTCTATATGGCTACAAATTCATATAGTTTATTAACCTATATTTTAAGGATATTGATTCCAAAGAAGAAATGCACCCACAAAGAGAGACCCAAGATAAAGGCTAAGTGTAAATTGATTTAAAAAGTGTAGTTACTGTAATTACATAGAGCATTTTACAAGCAACTAGGGACTGCTTTGGATAGATGACTGAAATTTAATCAGTATCTGGCACAGATTGCCTTTCTTTCACACCTCACATTTCTGAAGTACTATTCTAGGGAAACTTGCTAGAATTGTGAGCCTTGATTATCACATTTGATCTCTCCACACAGTTTCTGAAAGAACCACTCTTCCAGATCTCACAAAAGACAGGGGTCTGGGTCCTTTTTCTCAGGAGCATATGTCTTTCTTTTCATTTTTGGGCAAACATCATTCAGCTATCCAGGCTCAGGTTTGTAATCACATGGATCATTACGTATGAAATGCAGAAAATGTTTGTTTCTTAATGCTGCCACCTGAGACTGCAAAGTAAAGGAAGCACGTGCAGCCCTTTGTCCTCAGAGGACATAAACACTTGTGCTAAACCTTTATATACAACTTTTTCTTCTTCTTTTTTTTTTTTTTCTTTTTTTTTTTTTTCTCTACAGGATTTATTTTGTTATTTGTATTGGCTGTCAAGAAACTGTCAGTTAAGAACGGGGAGCCCCAAATGATCTATGCCTTTTACAGCAAGAAGGAAACAGAAAATAATTAGATATGGTAAATGTGAAAATTGACCTATCTGGAGAGTATTCAGTTTACAAGGAAGAAATCAATTGGTTTACAACAAACGGGTTAAAAGCATGTATCATTATTTTTAATGGCTCAAGATGTAAAGGTCTGAAAGTCTAAATAGAATTCCTGATGATTACTTTTATTAAACTCCTAAGTATTGGAAGATATACAATAGCTCTCTAGATTAATTACTATATTATCTGCTCTGTAGAAATATAATATCCTTGACTTGCAGCTTGTTGCTGAAATCCTCATTACTATGCCTAATATACTCTGTCCCTGGAGTAAATTAAAGCATTTCCTCCTTTTGTACTGTAATTTCCTTAAAGTCGGACTCTTAGAAATACTGGGACTATGCTGTGACATCTGAGTTCTGAAGATCAATTTATAGCTGTTAAAGATCATGAAGAATTGCCCATTAAAACAGTTACTGTTTGACAAATAACAACATTTGTGTTTAGCCTGGATATTCATCAAGGAGGCAGAGCACTTACTTCTGATGCCTGAATGAAGGTCTGCATGAACAAACTTATTAATCAGTTACTGCCTGGTTTTGAACCACCTGCTTTATTTAAAACACAGAACAAACCAAAAAGCAACACCTAAAAGAAAACTAAACCAGAACCAGCCTGCACTTCTACATACGTAACAATCGCACTCCTGATCTGGTAACACCGGGAAGCGCATGTGTCAAGGTGTAACAGCCAGGGGCCATACCACCAAGAAATGGTAAAAGCTCTGATATAAAAAAAAAATAAAATAAAAAATTCTTTTTCTTGACAAATGATTGCATATAGTTTTAATCTAATGCTAGGGATCTGATGGATTACAGGCATACAAAAACTCAAGCAGATTGCGATTGGATTTCCTTAGACGTAGCGATCGTGCTGTTTCTGAAGCCAATGGGAACACTGCTACTGACCTCATTAGCTTGTCAATGGTTGGAAACTGATTCACAGAATGCTTCGGTATTCAAAAAGTTCTAAGCTAAAAATGATCTTTGAACTATTTCTTAAGTATTAGGGAGCGATAAACACCTTTTCTCGGGCAAAACATTTTGACCAAATGAAAATGTCTCGTTTGGATTTTGCAGTGTGTAAGATTTTGGCATCAAAACCACCTAAACACAAATAATTTCTATATAAAAGTTTGTTCTGAAAACATCATTACCTTACCAGTTTCCCTCATCACTTTGCTTCCAAAGAAAACATTGGTTAAATTGACACCATTTTATGGAATTTATCAGCACTGCCGGAACTGCATTCTATGAAAGAAGATGGTTTCATCAAAGCTGTTCCAAGCAGCTTAGTTATTGAATCCACAGGGAAAAGAGCAAGTTTGACATAGGTCCCAGTTACAAAGAGTCTACTGTTTGCTAGCAAGGGATCAGCATAGCTAAAATAAAGAGGTATGGCTAAGACAAAAGTTTCTAAGGAAAGCTTTGTGGTTCATCATCCCACTTAATTTCTCTGACGTTTCTGTCAAACGTTGATTTCTGTTTGAATTAAACACCGCATACAACTATTTAATTTCTGCTTCCTGTTCAACTACAGGTATAGCACATATGTTAACAGTGAGTTATTAATTTGTCCCCTATATTGTACTGTATGCATCCTGCATGCAGTGTCAGCTCTTGTCTCTTAAGGATAAGTTCGAAATCCAAGGAACTTATTTCAAAAAGGAATGAATAATAGGAATACCATTTTCTTCCATGAATAATTAGACTCTCTGCTTATAAAGCATTTATTTGTCAAAGCTACATACAAATATTAACGAAACAATCATCACAACATCCTTGTGTGCCAGGTTTTACATGTAAAGAAATGAGAAAATAAACAAATAAATTTAAAATACAGTGCCTAGCACTTTAGCCCTATAACTGGGGTTTCAAGCTACTAAAGTCATGCAAATAACAATAATGGTATGGGAGAAACCTTTCAAGTTTGAGTGTCTAACTGGCTTGATTTTCATAGGTTTAGACTTCTGAGCACTCACAACTCCCTTTGAAGTCGATTGAAAATGTGAGTGTCAGCACACATTAAAATCAGACCACTAATTTAGATGCTTAAACATGAAATTTAAATTCACAACTTTAAGTTTGGAAAAAATTCACCTAGGTGACTTTTCCAATGGTACCTTACTCACCAGTGTCCGTTTAGGTGGTTCTGAATTTCCAACACTTTGTGTCATATCTATGCAGCTAAAGCAAGTTGGTGGGGGCAAGGACTATTTATTGCATGCTATCATAGTCCAAAATTTATATGAGATACTGCAAGAAGAAGAGAAACATCCCTTCTTCTTAGAGCAGCCTAATTGAAAAAATAGCTGATACAACACTGCTTTAGGGAGAGGACTCTGAAGGAGAATGGTCATTTCACATAAACTCTTCCTCTCAACCATCTATCACAGCACAGAGAAAGGTCTCACAAAGCTGGCTGGAATAGCCTCAACACTCCTACGGTTTAGCTTTCTTTACACCTCCTAGAAGTTAAGCACCAGACTGTCCTGTCCAGTGTCCTAGGGTCACTTCCTCAGCTTCAACGGAGCACGAGGAATTTTTCTTTCTATGTACCTAGGACCCAATTCTGGTTGTTACGTTGCAGATATTATTGAGAGCAGAGAGACTGTGGGGAGCATCTTCCTCAACAGCTAACAGTCACAGGAGATGCCCACAGTACAGAAAGGGTGTTCCATATGACTTCCTAGCTTTGATGAGGTGGCAAGAGCTCCCTTTTATGTTATGTCTGCAGCAAGACCAAAGAAATAATGACTTGGACACACTATGACTCCCTAAAATTGAAATAAGCATTAGAGCTAGAGAACTCTCGTCTAGTGCCACCTGATGTCTCAGGATATGCCTAACTTAATAACTATTGTCACTCAATAGAAGTCAGTTTGTAGGGTGAATCATCAAGCACTGAGAACCTAACATACATGTCATGCATATTTCATGGTATTTTAATTCGGACTAGTTCTCACTTGGTCCTGTGGTCTGAATGCCTGTGACTAGTCAAAGCCCATCAGAGGCACTCCTGAAACATATCCTCTAGCTTGGTGATATCTGGAAGGAACAAGGCTGGTTTGGGATGCAGGCTAAAGCTCAGTGCTTTGGGAGGACGAGGAGATGTACTTCAGAAGGGACCTTTATGGCACCTTCAAAGATGTAGAGAGTCCGTGCCCTCTCATATAGCTTGGTACTTCCAAGGCCAGTATACATCAGGATCTGTCTGAAGTGGGGCTCTGTAAGGTGCGCACCAGTGAAACCCCTTGGGCCCATAAACCTATGAAACGTAGGAGAGGTAGAAGCTGGGAGTGACAGCAAGCTAAGCCTGGTTACTACATACAAGTTTTTTGATCCTTTTAATGGTAATGGAGCAGATACTGCAATCTCATGTGCTAAAGCCCCATCTGAAAGTCCTGCTCATACCCCACTAACCTTGAAAGAATGAAATAATGGACTAATCTTATAGCTGTACTAAATCTGCACAAAATCCAAACAACATTGAAAATAAGGAAAGTTTACCATGGTTCAGTGTATTTTCTTTCCATTACATCCAAATGTAATGGAAAGAAAAGCAGAGGATGAGGCATATGAACATCAGAAAAGAGGTTTTTTAAACTGTGATGCTTGCAGCTTTAATTATGAGCAACCCCAAGTCTCTGTGTTTACAGAAGAGAGATTACCTACATGTTATTTGAAAACCATTGGGTGTAAGTTTATAGTGGTAACAGGCAAGTCTCATTTTCTTTCATACTTAGGATTTAATAGGTACAGAATGCTGCCCAAGGGAAAAAAAAATGAACAAGTAGTAACTTGATATTTATTCTACACAGACGTGAAGAAAGCTTAAAGAAATACACAATGTCTGAAACATTGACATGTATAACTATTTTAATTGTAATCTTGTTTTTCTACTAGTCTTTTCTGCTATGGCACAGGTTGAAATAGTTGCAACACTTTTCAGAAAAAAAAATATAAAAGACCCTCCCCTAAACGAACCACTGAACCCCTCAAAAACCCACAAAGGATCTGCTTGGAAAAGCTCATGGTGGAATCATAAAAACTGCACCAAGTTTGTACAGTCTGAAGATGAGAATATGGTATTGTCATTTTGTGTCAATGATGCTGTCTTTCCTAGGATAGATTATTTTATACCTGTGGACTCCTTCCACTTGTGGTATTTCTCGTCTACCCTGGAGAACATTACGGAAGAATCTTCAGATGTTTTCAAGTGCAGAGATCCACAGCCCTGCCATTTTGACTGCAATAAGTGGCCAGGAATATGGTGTAATGAACAGGGCAGTGGCAAAAATCCTAAAATCTCCTTAGCCCTACTGGTAAATCCAGGTCTGCAGAAACAGAAACACTGCTGCAAGAAAAGCATTGCTGCTATTTTTCCTTTTTTTTATGCCAATGGAAGGGGGGCATAGTCAATGTAGGTGGTTGATCCAAGAATATGTGGAAAGTTTGTGGCAGAACCAATATATGTAGTGGAAGTTTATCCTTGCTCTTAGTTCACATTCATTTGCATCTGGACCTCCCTCTGACACTAGATCTTCAAAGCCTGACTCAGCACAGTTTCTTTAATATGCTTAAGTTAAAGCCTATATGAAACACTTTAAATTAACATCTATTTTTACAGTGGACAATTTTCACTATATCGATATTTATATTCATAGTAAACGTACTTGGTGCCTCCGTTCCATTTGTAACACAAGAATTGTCATTTGTGTTGCAATTTAAGCCAAATGAAATTATAGAAATACTCAGTTGTGTAACTATCAACACCACAGTATTTCTTCTTATTATGGAGACAAACAAGGAGTACACTGGGAAGAAAAAAAAAAAAAAAAAAAAAAAGTGAATCTCATTTCTGATCTTAATGAAGCAAGTAACCCATTATACCAAGGTTAATTTGTTGACTCATGATTTCCACTTATCCAATGATATACTGAATCATATGAACAAACCTCTACATCTAATCAGGTTTTTTTTATATTGAATCCTGACCTTTTATACACCTTCTTCTTGATTATGAATGACAGTGACCTTTATCTAATTTAAAACACATACTGATGCAAAAATATGCAAAGTACACATGTAAATTCTGAATTAAGATGAAGATGTGCATAATCTTCCAGGGAGAAATTGCTTTAGAGAGGGATGTTTATATTAGGGCAAATTGAGGGTATATGGGGAGAAAGAGTGAATTAGCCAGAACTCAGATGGGCTTGGAGGAGCAGCTGCAGAGACACTGAAGTCTGTTTAGATTTTCTCAGCTTCTACATGGAAACCTGAAATGCCAATATAAATATCAATTTTTATTATGCTATTCAGCCTTTTATGGCGTTCATGAAATGATCAAAATGCAATAAAGTCAGACAAAATACCTCTTCACCTAAGATTTGGCAAACTGTACCTCGGTATTCTATTTATGTTTCATTCAAAATACATAATATTCCTTTTCTACAACACAAAAAAAAAAGCTGGGGCAAATTCACAACATTATAAGAGCTGGTTCACTTTGCCATTTATCTCATTTAAAGAGGAATGGTATGAGCATCATCTGGAGATATCCTTTTTAGTTCAGGATATAATTAAGAACTGCTGTATATGCTGGAAAATAAATAAACAAATATAAAAGGAGTGAGTTGTGGGGAAAAAGAACTCCCTAACTTTCCTTTTGCCTTTTTTTTTTGTTCGCCACTAATGGGTCTGCATTGAAATTACTAAAGATGAACCCAGCCATGGGCACAGCCTGAACTGCTGTGTAATCCTATAATCCACTCTCTTTTCACAAGTCATTCCTTCCTCTGAATTGTTGTGAAACTCAGCCGTCGATCAGCAGCTTCGCCCTAACCCCTCTCGTGAAATGAAATAAAAGAAAATGAAAATATACGGAAAAATTGCAAAAGTTGGTGTAAAGACTGTCAAAGTAAAAATCTAACAAACACATTCCTCTGAGAGACTCCAACCAAACAGTACCTGGCATTAGCATGTACTTTCATGATTAACAACAGGGGGTTGTCAGACTGCTATTTCTGAAATAAACAGATTTATCCTGACAGATAATCAGCAGTTTGCACTACCTAACTCATGTTATCACCCGCCACTGACATCATTACATTAAAAGCACACTTAGTATAATCTTTCGTAGGAAATTAAACAGGTTTTATGATACACTTTTGGTGGATTTTTTGAGGAGATAGAGGGAAGCCCAGGGGAGAGACTAGAATGTTAGAGAAATGATACATGCCAACCAGGGCAGGGAAGATCCCCAGAAATGCCATGCTGTATTTAGTTTTTTCACAATCTATTCCTGTAATTTCTAAATAAATTAAAACCAAATGCTCTGCCTGTAAACCGTGTCTTATACTCTTAAGCAGCCTTTGATAATGTCTTTGGCTGTACCTCATATTACCTCAATACTCTTCAGTGTCTGTCTGTTCTGCCTGCTCCACGTGAAAACTAGCCACATAACACACATTTGTGAAACATTTCTGATCTTTACCATTTATAGACATATTTTTGAGGCTGGCTGGTGGACTGTTGGGAGACCAATGATATCGAGCGTTGCCTGCATAATTTTCTGGCAAGCTCAACATCTATCTTCTTCATCTTTCAGGCATCTCTCTGTGGAGAGATCTCTCTCCCTCCACTGAGAAAGGAAACACCAGGTTACACGTAACTCGCTGGACAAGAAGTGCAGAAGTTACTGAAACTATGGAAAAGTTTGGTGCAGACCAGTTTTGTGACCTGCAGGAAATGTGGAACAAGATCACTTACACACGGGGTCCCTGTGGACCCCCTCTGTGAGCTGCCTGCTCCCTCAGCTGCCTGTTTCTGCAAGTGATCGAGTTGTGGCCTCACCAGGGCAGAGTAGAAGGGGAGGAGAACCTCTCTCCACCTACTAACCACAGCTCTTCTGATCCACCCCAGGCTGCCCTTGGCCTTCCTGGACACAAGGACACATTGCTGGCTCATGGTCACCCTGCTGCCCACCAGGACCCCCTGGTCCCTTTCCCCTACGCTGCTTCCCAACAGGTCAGTCCCCAGCCTATACTGGTCCCTGTGGTTGTTCATGCCCAGCTGCCAGACTCTGCACTTTCCCTTGGTATATTTCGTTAAATTTCTCCTCACCCAGCTCTCCAGTCTGTCCAGCTCTCACTGGATGGCAGCACAGCTCTGGTGTGTCGGCCACTCCTCCCAGTTTGGTGTCATCAGCAAACTTGCTGACAGTGCACTCTGTGCCCTCATCCAGGTTGTTGATAACTATAGTGCATAGTACTGGTCCCAGTACCAACCCTTGAGGAACTCCACTAGATACAGGCCTCAACTAGACTCTGTCCCATTGACCACAGCTCTCTGCCTTCTACCCTTCAACCAGTTCACAATCCACATCACTACCCGATCATCCAGACCACACCTCCTCAGTTTAGCTGCAAGGATGCTGCAGGGACGGTGTCAAATGTACTCCTTGTCTCATAAAATCTCACCTTTGAGAAATACATATGCATTGGGTAAGCAACTCTTACCCCCCCCCCCCCCCCACCCCCCCCCCCCCCCCCCCGCTCCCCCCCCCACCATCCCCCG
>JAAGNO010009115.1:0-10884 GCA_033439905.1 Ceryle rudis | reverse complement strand
CCCTGACTGTGCAATGAAATACTCCATAACCCTAGACTGTCCAAGGTGCTAGCAACTGTACAAGGAGAGAAAACTGCTTGAGAATCAAAGATCCTGGTGACATCTGAATGCAATCTTTCTTGCCCTTTACAAGGGCAAGTCCACACATACCCACTTGGACTGATCTGAAAAGCCTCAGCACTGACTTTCGTGTTGGAACTGTCTGTCCTGCCCCAACCACCTCCTTGTAGACCAGCTCTGTGACCAGGATGGGACTCTCTTCTATCTTTCCTGATGTTGTACTCTGGTTCCTGGGGTAGAAACTAAGGTGTTATAAAGGTTAATATAATTTATTTTAATAATTTTTTTTTTATTATTTCATTTCATTTAGTCTTTGGTTAAATTCCTCAAATTTTCCAATTCCATTTCCCAAAGGACACACGTTTTAGTTAAAGATCATCCACTAACATAGATAGACCTCTTTCCACCACTAAGCATGAGATTCATCTATATTTTGTGAGTCCACCCCGACAGCTGAAGCCTCAGCAGTCACTTGGCATGACCCTCTTCTCTTTAAAAAAGAAAAAAAAAAAAAATAGTAAGCTTTTGTATTAATGTAACCACATGGATAATGCATGAATATGGTCATAAGCTCTGATACAGGTGTCTACTATGTTGTGAAAGGAAAGACCCTATTGCATTGTGCTCATTAGGACAGGCTTATGCTGAAGGGTGTGTTTGACATCACAAGCCAATTGTCTCCAGCTCTACATGGTAAGAACAATAAACTTATCAGGTGTCTCCTCCGGCTGCATGACAAGATTCACCATTCTTAATGAATCACAGTGGTTGAGTTGGTTGTAAGATTTTGGTGATAGTGATGCCAATACAACTACCCTTGGAAACTGTCATGTTATCCAATGAAAACCATTATTTTGCAACAAGGGTGGAATCAACCTCAGTGGATATGAGCAAAAATGTAGTCTCCTTGTGGAAAAAAAATAATATTGGGGAATAATAGATGTTAAACATCAGCTTAAATGCATGCCTTCAGTTTGATGCAACTTTCTTGTGTAAACGTATCCAGGATGGCTATACTGGGACTATAACCAACAGGGACTGTTACTATAACCAATAAGGAGAGTACAACCATCCTACTGAGTGTATGAGCAAGTTGAAGTGATGTTCAGAATGTTGTTTTATACAGAGGGAGGTGCAAAAAACACTTGGAAAATAAATACATTAATGTGAGACCCTTTTAAAACGTAAATACCAATGGAAAGTCAGAAACAGAAACAGGTGGCCATGGGCTTTGTTTCATGCAAGTTCTAAAACATTATCAATAATAGATGGAGTCCATCCTAATAAACTGATTTCTTGTTCTGATTGATTCAACCAAGACTGGAACTGAGTTGAAGTCTGAGTCCACTGTTTTATGTCCTTTTCTCAAAGTCAGTTTAAGAAAAATTTACTAAAATACCAAAGCTAAACCAAAATGAATGGGTTTAATGGCTTTCTAACCGCAATGGAGTAGAAAACCTAAGTCATTGTAACTATATCCAAAACATTTTAAAAGTACAAGCAAGGAATGCATCTCTATCATCTGAGTTTAATACAAAATCATGTTCCTCTCCTGTCACACAGAGAATTTGTTATAGATTTTATCTGCAATAAAAGCTATGTCAGTAGTGCCACATAATACATTTGTAAAGGTTAGAGATATTTTAACCCACATCTGTGACCAGAATTTTAACGACGAGCGTATCCTCTGAAGCAGTACTAAGAGAGGAAAGCTCTTCTGTAGATATTAATGCAAATCAGTGTAGAACAATGCCTACACAACATTGCAATAGGGTCATTGTGAATCATGTCCTTGAAATTACAAATATGTGACATAAGTAAAAATATATTGTTACAAATTCCGTCAATCTCCTGTCCTTGTCAGGGTTTTCTGCTTTTGCAATCCGGAGAGATTAAACCATTTTATTGCTTAAACTGTCACGAAGACCTGCAAAACAGAACAGTAGAATTACTTTAATGACTTTCTTTTTGAAATATGTATTCTTACAAACCATGCATAATGAACAGTGAATTCACAGATGTATTGTTCCTGTCCATTTGTATTTCCTTTTCAAAAAATTCATTTATTTCCACCTTGAACTTCGCTAATTAGGGGAATAAAATAGGGAAGCAAACAACAGCAGTTTTTTTCACATCCAAGGGCTTGAAGGATCAAGGTGTATATTTGAAACTGTGAAGAGTTTAACAAGGGAAATTAAAATTGTTATATAGAAAGGCGGTATTTCCTCTTTAATCAACCTCTTTATTGGTAAAACTTTTCTGTGGGACTACAATGTCTGGTTTAATTGTTCTCGATTCTTTTAGTTGTTTTGAGAGGACTAAATTTCTTCAAGATGCAGCTCAGCAATGCCTTCTTAGGAAAAAAAAATCATAGTTTAAATGAATGGGAAATCTGTCATGTGGGTTCCACTGAAAAGATGGAATTGATGATGTGAACTTGTTTTAGAGCAAGAGATGCAAGTAGGATTGTTTCCCTGCTTGAAAAAAAAAAGATAAAAATCCAAAATAAACTCTTGGGTTGTAGGTCTCTAACCGTAACTACACATACTACTTAGGGCTTATTTTGGCATCTGATCATCTTTTTTTGGTGCTTGAAGACTCGGTTTGGGTAAATGATAATTTAATTAGTGGGCTCCATACACAGTTTCAACTTTTACCTTTTCCCCTTAAAACAAGTTTCTAGAAAGCATCGGCGTAAGTCTTGTTTTGATTAACCTTTTATCTTCAAGCCTTAGATCAGTATCAGGACATTTTTTTTTTCTCTTTTCATTCATAACCTATTTTAGAAAATAACTGTTGATGTCTGCAGCATTACTGAGCCTCCCTGTTACGTTTTGTAATTATCCATAAGATTTGTGTAGCATAAAGCGAAACTGTTTGCTTTTAGGGGACATCTGCTATAAATAAAATGATACCATAAATTTTTCAGGACAGCCATCACCTACCTAGTTGTTACAGAGGCAAAAAGTATTGGCTTCCCAGAGCAGGTTCCTTTTCGGCCTTTTGCCAGGGAGGTCAACAGCATTTACTTTTGTGCTTTTTCTAGGTACCCTCCCCCGTTTTAATGAAATTAGCATGTAATGCTTTCGACGCCTGCACGTATCAGCTTTCACTCGTTGGGGAAACATGTGAACATCATTAGGACAAAGTTTCTCCCTCTCTTTTTAAAAAATATTTCCTTAACAAACTTTATGAAATTCAAACTCGGGGAGTCGACTCTGATATTTTCTTTGATTAAAGTGGCATCTGCTCACGAGAACAGGGAGATCTCAACATGGGCAGAAGGTTTGCTATAAAGGAGTTATCTCTGGAGCCTGATTATGTATCAGCATTATTTGTGGGAACATTGTCTATATCTGTTCAGCCTTTGCTTCGCAAAGTAATAGAAAGACATTTTTTATTATATTGTTGCTGCCACTTCTTTTTAATATTAAATGCTCCGCTGTGCCTTAAGGAAGTCCATGCATAGCTCTTGCCTCCTGAGAAGATTCACACAGCATAGCTGTGGAACTGGGTTGCCGTCGACCTCTTCTTAAAGCATACTCTGCTCTGTAGCGGTTTGTTTTGTAAGTTTGTTAAGAGATGAATGAATTAGGAGTGAGCTGATGACTTGCTCACCTCAGAGAGGCAAGAATTATGTTCTTGCATTCTTTGAAAAGTTCATGGGCAGCATCTACTCAGGTCCTGTGTGCGCCTTTGCTTCATGAGGCTCTCAAATATCTGAACTGTGGTAGGCCTTGGCATTTTTATAGTGTATTTACCTTCCGGTATGTAAAGAGCAAAGGTGCTTTTCAAGGTGAGCAGGATATGAAGGCTCCTTCTCTGGCAAGATAACCTCAAATTGTTTTGCAGCTGGCTGAGACCGAAGTAAGTGCTTTTGATGAATGAGTCAAAATGACATGTTTGGGGATGAAATAAGGTGCTGGTCATAAGTTTTTGAAACAGAAGCCACGGTAAGTGCTTGAAATACAGCTTTTTCTACTACATCTCTGTTGGGTGAGCTAGCTACACTTTTAAGTTGTTGCTTTTGCTGCCAAAATCCCTTATTGTTATTAGATAATGACATTAAAGTAGGTTAGAAACTGTACCAGCAACCCACGCTGTGAACAATCATGAATCAATTCTCACCCCAAAGTAAGTGCATTTCTTTTTTTAGAGTTAAACCTGAGATTCTTACATAGGCACGTGACCACTACCATGAGGATGATAAGGAAAACACCAACTCTAGCAAATATACTGAGAGGTGATAACACAGAACTAATAGCATTCCACGTGTGACTTCCTTGCTTTTGCCACTGGAGAAATATCTTGTGGTAGCAACGAACCGGCAACATATCTTTATTCTGTTTTACCTCTTTATTCTATAGTACCTTATTTGTGCTTTGCTACAAAAGGAGCTGTAAAACTGCATTTTGCAGTTAGTTTTTTTTTTGTATGGCGTACAAAAAGGATGCATGCAGAATAAGTAGTACCTCCCTAATGGGATTTTACTCTTGAAGTATCTCTGATATCTGTTCTAGAAGGTACAGCTGTCCAGGACACTTGGGGACAAATAGATACGATAAAATGAATATTGTTTAAGTAGGCTCCAACTTTGTTTGCTTATCTCATTTGGAAATACTGATAAAAGAGTGCAAATGCTTTATTTAATTATTAAATAAATACTTTCTTTAATTATTTTCTTTAGATAAAGACTATTATAAGTCCTCAGTTCTTCCACAGATGATTCCCAAATAGAAGGAATTGGGAAACATGGAGAAACAGAGGGAATTCTAGAAAATTTTGGAATTCCCAAATGCAAGAACCACAATTAGAAGTCCTGCACCATGCAAGAGGTGAAGAGGCTGAAGGACAAGAACAGCTGCTTACTTCTGATAGGAGATAAACCCCATTTTCAGCCTGTGGAAAACATGCGTTTCCCACTGCGTATCAGGTCCCAGATTCTCTGTAGAATTTGTTCTCCATTTAATTTTTTTTTCAGAGGAAACCTGCTTCAGATTTATTGCATTCTTTTCTAGTAATAAGATGCTTTCCAATGAAGTATTCTCATTTAATGCCTTTTTGTTCGAATATATGATTTTAAACATATTCTTTCCAGCCTGAACTAGAGACAAAACTGAAAAAGCACCTTTTCTGTTACAGCAGTTTTGAGACACTGTCAGATTCTTAATTGTGCAAATTTATGGCCTTATCTTGGAAGGATCTTTACTCTTATACTTAATGTTCAAATCATTCACATACCTGTATGCATTTTCCTATAACACAGGGCTTATAAATAGATCTTCGCGAGGCACTTTCTAAACAAGCCTCAATAAAATCTAAAGGGTTGCAATAAATTTTTAGATGGATTGCCTTTAGAAAACAAATTAAACCTTTTGATAGTCATCTAATATAGCCAATATTTGCGAGCCATTTATTAGGAAAGAAAAATAAAAATAAAACCTCCTGTATCGCAACCAACCTAAACCTGGCAAATCTGGAATCTTTACCACCATTCAGATCAGCAGAGCTTTTAACAGTTGTAGGATTAGTAAGAGGAGTGACATGAATATTTAGAGGCACAACTGAGAATTACAAATAAGTAACAACTTTGCTAGTTGCTGACAGTGACTACCCAGCATGTAGCCCAACTGTACTTCCACATTTATGAACTATTACTACCCTTATTTTTTAATGTACATTTTTCCATTCTTGGGTTTGTTTTGGGGTTTTTTTTGGTAACTTTTTAATATCTGTGTCTTGTCCTGTATCTAAGATGCTAGAATATAGTTTACATACCAAGTATCATGAACTCAGTCTCATCATTAAGGTTGTTTTTCCTTCACATTTTACTCCCTAATGGCATGGGTGTTTTAGGATCAGCCAAAGTGTATCTTGTTCTTGCCTTGCCTTGCTTTGAGGTGTTAACCTAATAACCCATTCAATGAAAATGACATAGGCATAAACCATTTCTTTCAGCTACTTTATGTATTTCAAAGACTCTTATGTTTAAATAAATTATTATTCTTTTATGAGTTATATTGTGATTTTACGACAATAAAATGTGTTGGCTTTTTAAACTGATTTTCTATATGACACCTCTCAACATTTAGCACATTGGAACTGTGAGTATCTTCAAGAGAACGTGAGTAAATTCTGTTTCTAACTACTTGAATTTCAAGGAGAACTGAGCATCGATCATGAGCATCAGACTTATAACATCCTGTTCCACTTTTATGCCTCTCTGTCTTTTCTAGCAACAACTGGGGACAATCTTAGGAGACACCACTAGATTGCACCCAGAGGGTTCTTCTTTGCAGGTTACACCTTTGTCACCGGGTTGCTCATGCATGCTGCAGCTGTGGTACAGATGGTGAGCCAACTTCAAGACTTAGCTCATGAGCATAGATATAAGGGGTAAATGATGAAGCACCTTACATAATTACTTGTTGGATACAGCTGATTGACAGGTGATTTGGATGTTACATATGCATTGACAATTGCTCACCCACTGCTAGATTCAGAGTACAAGGCTTGAAAGGTTCAACTTAAGGTGAATTATACAGCCTGGCCAATGTTAAGGTAAATAAAACCTCTATACTAATTACTTTCATTTAACCCGTGCTCTACATATTTGAGAAGTGTTTTGCAGATGTGGGGTTTTTTATTTTTAATGTATTGGTACTTAACCTTTTTTTCTCCCTCATCTGTAATACATTTCTAATTATAGTAGTTAAGAGTGAAGGAACAATTAGAAATACGGAAAAATACATCCAGCTTAATTTTACATAAATCTAAGTCACAAACTGAGGCCAATAATAGAAAGGTTTGGGGTTTTTATCCCTATGGGAAGAGAAAAGAAAAAAAAAAAGAAAGATATTTTTGGCTCCAGAGTGATATACAATACTCTAGTCTGGCTCAATGGTTTATGTATATACAACCTTAAGCTTGTAGCTGGTCAAGAACTGAAAAATGATTTGGAATAAATAGTTTCTCTTTCCAGTTTAATTTCTTTCTTACAAAGGATCTGTCCTTCCAAAAGAGTGGTCCCTGGCTGATAGAGAAACAGAACATGGAGTGTATGAACTATAACAAATACCCTGACTAAAAAAAAACATATGAGCTGGCAACTCTATACATAAATATTAAGTTTGAAAATCGTGTTTTTAATAAAACAGGGTGTTTTGTTGATCCCTGCAGTAGGAACATTGTAATAATTCATGCACAAGCTGACTAGGGAGAGACTGCCAGACTCCAGGACAAATAGTCACGAGGAAAGTCCCAGCAGCAAGGAAGATGGAGGGCTAGTGCATTAAGCAAAAACTCTGGGAGATCTGGGAGATCAAAAGCACATTGTTTAGAAAGAGGTCCCAGAAGGCTGAGGTACATGCAGATGTCCTTCCTGCATCCAGCTACAACTACAGCCTTGCAGCTGCAGCTCAGGTAACGAGACAGACCTTGTTACTGCTCCTTTATATTCAGCCAAAGGTAACAGCTCATGCAGTTTTTAGCTAAGGTTTCAGCAGCCGAAGCTTTGGCTGAAAGTGGCTGAAAATGGACTCGTTACGTAGTCCTTGTTTTAGGGGAAGCAGAGTGAGCTTCCAGCTGGCTGAAAACAGAGTCTGGAGGCTGGAGCACTTTGATGTTCCAACCAGTTGCAAAGTGAAAGTCTGTATATGCCTCACACACTGAAAATGAGACTTAGGTATGGTTGAAGGACCAATAATGCTTAAAACCCCTTCTGATCTGTGGCCTTATACGCCTTGATTTTGTCCTACTTAGACCATCCTTAAGGCATATACAGATATGCATTGTGCACATGCTGTGGTAAAGGGGAAATCTCTATAAGCACCATCAGAAACCAAAGGCTAGGTGAGGAAGCACTTAAGTTCCCGAGCAATGCTCATTTCCACACATCATGAAGTTTACAAGGCATAACCACCACAATGAGTGAGTCACCAGGTTTCCTGGAATTAATATACATCTCCTGTCTTGACAACACTATGTCATAACAAATAATGCAAACAACAAATAAAGCAAGACAAGCTTCCCCAGCAAGAAACATAAAAGAGCACGGCTTTTAATTTTAGCAGGGCATTGAACTGTGAAAAAGAGGATGTGTTCTAGGTTGTACTCCCAGCATTTTATTTCAGAGGGGTTTTTGTCAATAATTGTTTAATATGACATGTATTCAACAAGTCCTCCAGCATCTCCTTAAAAAGTCATGCACGGTTCGCTCAAGGAATACAAATAAATGCTTGTGCCTAGGAGTTGTTTCCCACTTACCTTGAATTTGAAGGGTTGGGTTACAGATTTTTTTTACTTTCTACTTCCTAAAGTATTCCCCATCCATATACTGGGGACCTGACAAACGTTTCCTCTGGCATTTCTTCTGGTGAACTACACGCACCTCCTGATCTGAAACCATACTGTGTGACTGTGTTTGTGTCATGCCAAGCCTGAGCTAACTAGACACGTTTCCCAGTTATTCCTTGTTATTCAAGGAGATTTTGCTAAAACCCCCCAAACCCATGGAATGGGCTTTTTGGCTACGCATGGCTGGGGAATTCCAAAGTTTTAACTCAATGTCTAGTGTAAGATTACTCCTGTTGGCTTAGCTCTTGATTTGTTACCCAGCTAATTCCACCTGAATATTGTAGTGAAAACCTGAACATTTAAATCTTGTTCTGAGATCTTAGTCTACATGCCAGACCCATGGCTGTTAAAATTTGAAGTCTCTAGACCTTAGAGAGGCAACAAATCTTTGCAGAATATGACCTTTTGTCTACTTGAGTCCAAGTTTCAGAATGAAATAATAGGGTTTTTTCCCATTTCACTGAGGTGGGTATTAAAGTCCTCCATTAATGAATGATATCTTGGCTCTGTCAGAGTCAGTGTCAAAATTCACATTGACTCCAATGCAGCCAGATTTTACCTGATGTTTGGGCACCCTCATTGCTGCCCTGTGCAAACTGTGACAAACCCAGAGTGTTCTGCATGTGCTGTAAAATACAACCTTGTGCAAGCATCTGACGACTCCCTCTGTGTCGCTTAATTTTGCCCTTTTCCTTCCCCATATACAGACATTTAATGTGTCTATAATTTTCTTGATGATTTTCATCCCTTGTTTTAATATTGCAACCATATTTGCTGGCTTCTTGCCTGGTCTCTTGGACTCATCTGACAGTGTATGCTTTCATTTGTTACTCAGTTATTTTACTATCCTCGATGATTTTGTTTCATATCCCTTCCTGTATTCTTTAAAACTTTGCCCTTGACCTCCCCCTTCCTTTGGCAGAACTAGACGCCAAAAACTTCTTGGATTAATGTGGTTTGCATTTCCAGCTGTAGTGTGTCTCATTTGAAAGTTTTTCTTTGCATTTGCAATATCTTTATCTGTTCTGAAGCATAATAGAGTTTCAATTTATATAATGCTTTTAACATCAAGCAGTCAGTTCAAAGTCCTTTATAAGATGGGGAAAGAGGAAGCTCAACCTGAATAGTCGGTGCAAATAGAAAAGTTTTCAGGCTAGATTAAATTGAGATAGTGTAAGGGCATTCTGAGTATTATCGTGCTTCTTTCTTTACTGCCAGTGCTCCCTACTTGCTTATTTTCTATTAAACATTATACTAAGTGATCTCTCCATTCTTCTGCACCCTTTCTGTTGCTAATTGCTGTACATACTTGAGGGAAGGTTTTTTTTTTTTTCTTATAGGCTTTCACACTTACATTTTTGAGTCTTTTGTTATGACTTCACTGTTATTTTTAGACATGGGCCAAAATGAAACCTCATCTGATGGTTGCCTGGACACTGATGTCTAGTATCACATGTAAGTCTCCAGGGCAGCTTCATTCTCTGACAGAAATTCAGACACTATTCACTCTCAGGAATGTTAATTTACCACAAATTGTACCTCATTTCTTGAAAGTGATTTGCTTATTATAGACAGTCTCTGAAAAAATTAGAAGAAACTTTTTTTTAAATTTTATTTGTTTCTTTTTTTAATTATTATTATTTTTTAAACCAAGGTTATCAGACACAACCAGGATTTACAGTTCTGGCTTGAAGCTACTAGAATAATGCAAACTCAGTCTGATTTGTCTAATGTCATGATGAGAGACATTATTAAAGCTTGACAAGGGGTTGCAGAAAACACTTAGATTCTGTAACCCATAGACTTTCCCCTCTTGTGATTATCTCTGTAATGTAACATCATTGTACTGGATCTCTCAGTGCCTAATTTCCTGGAGTATTACATCATTCTACTATAAAGAATCCTCCTTACTGTCATTCCTAGATCAGGATTATGCAGAAAGACTAATGAATACTCAGGGATTAATCATTACCATAGCTGTGGATCAAGCTCTGAAACAGGCAGTAGGAAAACACCCACCATTTATCATTCTAGAGGGGTTTATGAGGCAGCTCTTTACCCAGAGTAAAGTGCAAATTAAAAAAAATTAACTGATGGTAACAACAGTCGGATACTATTTCTTTTTGAAAAAAAAAAAAAAGAACCTCCAAGTTCCCAGCCACTAGTTTGCTTTTGATAAGATACTCCAGTGGACTTTTGGCCACAATGACCAATGCCCGTGGACTGAGGAACAAGAAAGATGGTGACAGCTCTATGCCATGTCTAATCCTATCTTCAGGAGCTGCTTGTCAGTCTTCCAACTTGAACAAGGTGATGTTAGTAATGGATAAAGGAAATGAAAAGATATTTAAATAAAGTACGGAGATGTTTATTCTACCGTTGTTACATGAATTGGATGTAAGCTGGAGCACAAGAGGTTCCACCTTAACATGAGGAGGAACTTCTTTACTGTAAGGGTCACAGAGCACT
>JAAGNO010009114.1:47133-69013 GCA_033439905.1 Ceryle rudis | reverse complement strand
GAAAAAAGAGAGCAAACAAATGGTGTAGGAAAAAAAAATGTAATAATTCTACCATGCATATTGTGACACAAGCTATGAGGAAAGGATCTGCTTGCTTTGTTTTGTATTCACTGCATTTGACCAAGAGAGTTCCCAATGCAACTGAACAAATCAGCCTCAGCGTGGACAAAACTGTCCGCAGATTTAAGTCTTATTACACTGCATGAAACCAGATACCAATTTCATCTGTATCCCCGTCATGAGCTTCACAGGTTCAAGGGAGATCACAAATGAGATCTGTGTTTCCCAGAGCTGACAGGGTTGGAGTTAGCAAGGAACACAAAAATCTCAGTGATTTACATCTCATGGCAAACCTGAGGCAGAGTCTGTGCTCTAGGCCAAGTCCTTGTGTAACCCTCAAGCCCAGTTTTGCCTTGAGAAGGAATTTGTGAAACCTAGAAGCAGGCAGAAGTTGGATTGGAGGCCCAGGAGCTCAATTACACACATTGACCTGTTTGGCTCACCCTGAAATTGCTGAGCTTTGCTGTGAGGAAGCTCCTTGGCCACATCGCAGGCAGCCTCCATGAGGCACGTCTCTTCTTCTCATTTTCATTGGTTAGACTTCCCTTTTCTCTACAGTTTGCTGTAGTTTGCTCAAGTGATCTGAGTTTTTGCTCCATGCCTGCAGAACAGAGACCTTGTCTTTCTGACCATACCAGTCAGTAAGCAGGTAGAATAACCTGCATTCAATTCTCAGATGACCGTGTACCTTCAGCGACACAACCAGGACCATAATTCTCGTAAACAGCAGCCGACCTCAGCCCAGTCAGGGGAGAAAAATCTTACCATGAAACTAAGCTTTCCTTTAGGAATAATCTTAACATCGTGTAATTGCTCAAATCCCCAGAAAAGCTCAGCCTGTTGCTTTCATTTCCAACCTGCTTACTGTGCACACCCTGCCATAGCCAAGAAAACACACTCGCTACTTAATTTACTATTTGCAGTTCAGGATCAAGACCTTTATTTTTCATCTACCTATTTATGTACCCAAGCAGCTGCTTAGGTTTTCTCTGTCACTGCTGTGCAGTAGGGACTTGGGGACACTTTCAGCGGTGTTCCCATCCCAAAATAAGCATCTAGATTATCAAAAGACATTAGCATGCTTTGTAATTCAAGTCTTAGAGTCGTACATCAGCCACAATTAGAGTTTCTTGATGGGGGCCTGAGCAACCTGCCCTAGGTAGAGATGTCCCAACTTTGTGTAGGGAGGTTGGACCAGCTGATCTCTATAGGTCCCTTCCAGCCTAAAACATTCTATGATTGATTCTTTGCTTTTGAGTTTTCTGCCACAACAACTTTAATATTCCTTTAATATTATGATTGAACAGATATTTGCCAATTATGGCAAATTATTTGACAGGTATTTGGCATCAGGGATGGATACAGCCTCCAATGTAGATTGGGAGGAGGAGAAAGAGTCTGTGTAGGCAGACACACAGGCTACAAAGCACGTCAAGCAATGTTAGACCTGGTGGTATGCTGGGGAGGTCTAAAATTTCCTTTGCTCCCCTCCTGCTCCTCTAGCATTTTAAGATATATCCCTCTGATGAGCTCTGAGGGTAATATTACAGAGCACTGCAGACTAATATTCTGGGCTATTTCTGCAGTCCTTGTAATAAATGATGGATTAACAGGTAGCCCAGGAAGAGCCATCAGAAAGGATCCGGCAGCTATATATGAGAATGCCAAAGCTCTGTTTTACCTCTTCTTTCACCTGTAACAGCAGACACAAGTAACTCTGTGGAAGGCTGCTAGTGCACCTTAGATATCTTCATCTTGATTACTGCCAGATCCCAGTGCGGCACCCCAAGAAGTGCATAATGCAGAATGTGTGTACCGTTCACACATACAACGTGCAATTATAGTAGCACTTCTCATTAATACTTTCAGACCCTGTAGGTTATTTTCCCTGGAATACTGCTTACAAATTCCCTTCCTTCTCTCCACTGTCCTCTTACGCTGACAACAGCTGAGAAAACCTCCTGCTGTGTGCAGAATGCTAATAATTGCCTGAGTTATCAATCAAAACAGATGCAGACAAAAGTAATCAGCATCATCAGAACATCTCTGTGATGCGGCAAGGAGGTATTTTGAGCTCTGCCCAAATGAAAGGGCTAAGCTAAGAGCTAGCTAGTGCCTGAGAATTACACTAATGTGATGTGACATTTGCTTAAAGCCAAGTCCTTCTGTTAATGAGTTTCAGAGTTCTCACAGCAAAGTCACAGCTACTGTTCAAGGTTCAGAAAATCTGCAGATGGCAGGTCAGAATAATAGCGAAAGTAAAAAAACCCACAAAACAGTGAAATGCCAGGGAAAAGGAAATCAGAGCAAGTGAAGTATAACTTTCTATAGGTTTTACATTCAAAAGAGTTTATAGAAGTCTGACTCTGCAGACATATCTCTGGCAAGCTGACTCAGTCACTCATCTGGACCGACATTTCACTTCAAAGGTGTCATTTGTCCACGTGCTTTACTGCTTAGCTTGTTCAGCCAGTACTTTGTATGTTGCAGCAATTCATTTCTGTGTGGAGAAGGCTGAGAAGGCTCACGTCCTCCAACACCAGTCATTTAACCAAGCCTTCTTCTAATGGGAGCCATCAGCCATTTAGAGGGCAGCACATCAGTTCAGGCAGTGCAAAGATCTTCAGGACTCAGATCTCTGAAGCATTGAGTAAAATGGAAATACATTTATTTAACTAAGGAATATGTTGCTTTATTTAAGGAAGGTTGAGACCTTCTTTAAACATTCTGTGTTTTGTTGTCTCAGATTATAGTCTTTGTCAGTACTAGTCTCGTGATGTAGTAATTTCTCTGTCTTGTCCCAGACATAGCTACATTCATGTTTACAGATCTAAAAATTAAATAAAATAGTTAATAATAGTTAAATAGTGTAATAGTTAATAAAATAGTTAACTCAGGTCTGTGGTAGCTTAGTTGATTCACAGAGTCACAGAATAGTTTCGCCTGGAAGAGACCTTCAAGATCATCAAGCCCTACCTTATTCCCAGCCCTAGCAAAAACACTAAACCATGTCCCTAAGCACAACTTCTACCCAGCTCTTAAACACTTCCAAAGATGGGAACTCCACCACCTCCCTGGGCAGGCTGTTCTAATGCCTGGCAACACAGTAGAAGCAGCTGTCAAAACCACAATCCATCCCTACAGTAGCTGGTAAAAATCTTCACAATCCCTGAGCCCCACTGCTGCCTCTCCCAATGGCCACACTGGCCATGGCTTGGCTGGACCACCATTCCTCCAGCCTGTACAGTCCCCAGGCCTCAAACCCAGTGTCTCCTGGGCCTGAAGCAAGGGAGGGAAGAGCAGAAACAGTCCTTGCTGATCCCAGTTGCCTTACTGCCATTACCAGGTTCTTTGTCCTGCCTCAGTATCATCATAGAATCATAGAAACATAGAATAGTCAGGGTTGGAAGGGACCTTAAAGATCATCTAGTTCCAACCCCCCTGCCAGTGGCAGGGACACCTCCCACTAGACCAGGTTGCTCAGAGCCCCATACAGCCTGGTCTTAAAAGCTTCCAAGGCCTCCATGTTTGACAGCTCTTCTCTTGTTAAACACATAAAATGGTTATTAAAGCCATTTTTAAGATTAACACCACACCCCCCCCACCCCCAGAGAAGAAAAAGAATGATTGAATGTGTGTGCACGTGAAAGTGTACATATACATACAAATATAAGTAAGTAAACACTAACATAAAAAGACATAGAATTTAGATACAGATTCAGAGCCAAAGAATGCAAAAAATTTACACTGAACCCACTAACCATGGAGTCCTGCTTTGGTCATGACTTGTAGGTAACAAATGCCAGTAGGACTACTTTGCTCTTACTGTAAAGTCACCACTTTTTTTTTTTACATATGGTACTCCAGCTGGCAGGAGATTCAGAGCCTAGCAGCTGAAATAAGAGGGGGATATGAAAGACGGGTACAATATGTCAGGCTTCTGATGACAGCTACATGAAATTTAAAGAAAAGCAAATTCATACGCTTTACAAAAGCTATGTGCAGCTCTGCCTAGTGCCACATAAAACTATACATTTGCATTTTTCCATTTGCAGATATCCTCACTTTTGCACTCATTTATTGGATACAAACAGCCATACGACATGTCCAGACTGCGACAAGCTGGTCTACAGATTTTCCCAGGCTTCTGTGGAAACCTGGAACTATGAAGCAGAAATCAAGCAAAGGCAAAAGAACCCAAGAAACCACTGCAAGGCTAGGAAATCTGTTTAATGTGTGGTTTACCAATTCCCTGCTTTGCCTCTTGGAAGAGGTCCAGCAGCCGTGCCCCCCACCGAGCAGTTCAGACTTGGCTGCCTTGCAGGAACATGACAGATGACTCCATTTTGCAAGGCAATGCTGAGGTGCTTTCAGTGATTTCAGTGCTGAAATGTCTTTATAGGCCCTGAAACACCTTAAACACTAGGGCTTGCCTTCAGCCAAGCAAGCAAAGATCCTTCTAATTAGGCATCTCTCCATTTAGTCTTCTCCTCCTCCCCTGCAATGAAAGGGTGACTAGGAAATGCCCTATCACTTTAAAGGAGCATTTGCTCTTTATATCAGGTGGATTAATGATTTAATTAAGTTATTCACACAGCACTTTGAAGATGAAGATATAAGAGCTTAAGGAGGTTTGTAATTATAAAGTGTAATATAGAGGTGACACCAGTTGCATTCAGCTTAACACTGGCCAAATACTTCTGCCTTAAACGGGCACTAAAGGCAGATGTGCTGTCCCATTTGTCCAGCCAGAACAGAAAGGGGGACAAAAGGGAACGGTCATGCAAAATCACTCCATTTCAAACTATCTCACCTGACTAGGGAGGGTGCAAGAGGTCCAAAAGGAACTGTAGCCCTGTGTTTTGTGTCTGAGGCCATAAACTGTGATGCCCAGGAGAGGTCTGCGGAGGAGGTCTCTGAATCCTCCTTACCAGTGAAAAAGCCTGTTACTGCTTTCAACATGCGGTGTCTTGGGCAGCTCAAGGAATTGTGGTGGTCACCAATGGCAGTCACGCAAAAGGGATAGAATGGTCCTTTTCTGAATGATGTTAACAAACAGAAATATGCAAAAATCCCAATGGAAAAACTAATCCCTTAACAGTACAGTTCACCTTTTAAAACAGATTTTGGTTTAGCAGTCATTCAGAGTGAAACAGTAAAGAAGCATCATTTCATGCCTTAGTTTCTCAAGTTCTGCTTTAGAAATTTATGCATTTTTAGTTCCCAAACCATGAATTTTAATGTGTCCAAGTAGGTGTGTCATTTTTTGAGCATTTTAAGGCTAAAGTATTAGACTTACACTATTTAAACTATAAATCTCAGATGCTGACTATCAAGTACAATCTTCAGACAAAGTGCTATTCACATATCTCATTCAGTGAATAGCTTAAAAAATAACTTGCATTATCTTCCCAGAGATTCAAAATTACTTGGGCAATTTCTGGAACAACAGGAAAAATGCAAAATTTGTCAGATAAATTATTCATTGTGAATAATTCCCCTTGTTCTGCCAGAAATACAGTGGCAAAAAAAAACCTCATGCAAGATGCAGAAAGCTTATGTGCTGCCCAGGTTGTGCTCTGATATGCAACACTATTTATCTGGCAGTTTTCATGGGCACTAAATGAATTTAGAAGTGGAAAAGAAAAATGAAAGGAGGTGACAAGTTCTGACAAGTTTTGCAAGTTCAAAAAAAAAGGGGGGTGGGGGGAGAAAAATAGCTGTCTAGTATGTGTGCAAAAGAATATCTATGTTCCATCAAAATTACCAACCCCAAAAGAGATTAAAAATAAAAATGTTTTCCTGTTAAATTTTTTTATGTGAAAAGGTACAATCCATAACATTCTTGGGTCACACTGTAATCTCAGTTTACCCTCACAATTACAGTCAGGAAATAAATTATGTATAGATAAAATGTACATAGCTGAAAATATCCAAGGATAAGGAGGTGATATTTATTGCAGTCAACAGGCAGGCTGCAGATGCAAGCCAATGATATTGCACAAAAGAAGTCTCAGTTAGTGAGCAGAATGACAAGTGCCACCTTTGCTTGGGGTTTCTGCAACTGGAACGACCAGCTCATTTTTAGGTAGGTGCCAACCTGCTCTCCCCCACCAAGACACAAACACTTCTAGCTGCACACAAGAGCACAATTTTAAGAGCCCCATGGTCTTTGAATCAGCTGCAGCAAATCAAAACATGACATTATCCTGCCTGTATCTCTAAAAGAAGTTACTCTTTCGGAACATGGAACAGAGGAAGGGACTGCCGACTGCAGCAGAGAGCACAGTGGGACTTTCTTTCCGTCCCCACACGTCCAAGAGCATCCTATGTTCTGTTTCTCCTTCTCCAGGCATCTTTTGTTCTTATAGCTACTGCTTCTCTCTCTTCTCCAGCAGTCAGCTGTTAGAGGGTCTGAGATGTAGTTTTTCCTGGTTGGTACCTCTCTTATATAAAGATGTGAGCTAGCGCACAGTCATAAGACAAGACCAACAGAAACAAAACTCACTCTAATGTCAGAGTTTATATGGAGATATACTGGAAGAAGACAGTCTATAGCAGCTTCTTTATTCTGTGCTACATTGTCAGACCATCACAGTGTGTAACCCCACTGATATGACATTAAAATCACACTGAATTTTCACAGGTGCTTCTGAAGTCTAACCAGAGCTGAACTGGCCCCACCACCTGTGCCTTCAACTCATCTCTCTCCTCCTCCTGCCCCTCAAAAGGGCAAAATCCACAAGAACAACTTTCCAATTGCCTTGCAAGGGAAGGGGCTCCTCAGAGAGCACAGAGCCCGTTCCAGCCCCTGGCAAGCTTACACATCAGCACTCTCTGGCTTCTCAGGGTCCATCTGTCCCAAAGATGAGGAATTCCCCATTTTTTCCTTCCTTAAAAGGAACCTCCACATGCTGAAAATTAAAAACATGGGCACTCATCCTATTTTCCTTCATTGCCCAACTAGGTTAGAAAAACAGACCATGTTGAGCGAGATGTTTTCATTGAAGGCTTTTAAAGCACAAGCCACATGTTTTGTTTATGTAGATCCTCACAGGTTTTGCTTCCAAGAGAGATGTTTTCCCGCTTACACAAATGGAGTGCAAGTCCCAAAGTCACATGAAACATGACGGTAACTGACATTCCAGGAGGGTTAAAACACTATTAACATTCATAGCTCAGCCTAACACAAAACAGTAAGCATGATACAACTATTAAAACAGTCTAGGAACCACAAAACATCATTACACCAGAACAAGCATTAAATTTCCTAATTTTCTGCTTTTTGTAATAAGATGTTATTTTCATTCAAAGTTGTAAAGTGTGGTGGCTCTTTGAAGTCCTAACAGTCATTATTATTAAAAAATTCTCTGCTCCCTTTTCTAATTGCTTTTTTATTCATGAGAAGTCAATTAAAAACCCCATAGATTGCATTACTAGCATTTCTAGCTTATCTGGCCAGTACAGGGAAACTGTTTGGATATTATGTCACACTCTTTTTATTATTTGCCTGCCAAGCACTGTTAAAAAAATAAAGTCTGTTAAGCCAAACAATTCAAAGGAGTAACTGTAGTTATCAATCTTTCCATCCTTATTGTGTCACCTTAGCTATTATGTATCGTTGCATCTTCCAGACCTTTAACATGTAGGCACGCTGTTGCAGACCAGCTACAGTATAAAAGTAATGCTTCTGAAATAAAAGCATTACAGTAGCTATTGCCTCCAAATTTTTTAAAGCTGAAAATTGTTGAGAAGAACAGAACTTTCACCTCAATTCTTTATGATAGTCAAGACAGTATAATTTTGTTGGAGGTTTTGTGTGAAAGGTTCATCAGCATCTCCATGAATAAGCAACAGAAGAATTCAAAACTAGATGTTTAACAAATCCCATCATTTTTTTTATTCCCCAATTTTTATTTTGTTTCTGGGCAGTGTGCAGTCTTAAAAAAACCCTAATAAATCCTAAAATAATTTTAAAAACCTTGGGTTTGTGCATAGATAGAATTACTGATTTCATGGATGTTAGTTGCTTAAGAATTTTTTTAAAGAGATTAAAGTATTGCCAAAGAACCTGTTTTTGATGAACATGTAAATGAAGCTCATAAAAGCTTCCCAGTTTGCTTTCCATTTTAATTAGAACAACCAACTCAATCCAAATGCAAAAATGAAATTAATCTCTGAACATTTCATTAGTGAAAAAAATATATTCAACGCTATTAGCAAATGTGGTGAACACATGAAAAAGGCATTTTCAAAATGAAACCTACTCGTTTTCTGATTTTACCTTCTTCAGAATTTGTATTGATTTAATTTGAAAAGAAATAAACACATCATACTAAAACCCACTCCGTTTTAGGGTGAATGACATTTGGCTTTTTGTCTCAATGAAAAATATGGAAAAAATTTTCATGTGGAAAAGGTCTGAAAACATTCCTTGATGTTTTCTGAAAGAGCATCTATTATTTACACAGATACACAACAAGTCTTCTCAGATTTAGGTAGCCTCAAGTGAACTTCAGCACTCCCAGTGTAGAAGTTATAGTAAATAAGGAAAACATGACTGACGGGAGGAGCTGGACAGCTCTTTTTCCACCAAAACAAATAGCAAAGTTTACTCTAAAGCATTTTTAGGGCATGGGAGGCAAATACAGACTAGCTCTGCTTTCAGATATAATAAAGTGAATTGTTTCAAATAGTGGAGTAAGAGGAGAAGAAATTTCCTTAACGTAATTAAAATAAATAATTTCTTTAAAAAGTAGGGCTTGGTTATTGTTTTCCATTTTAAAAATGATTTATTTCAAGAAAAGAGGAAAAAAAAGACACTACCATGTGCTAGCTTTCACACTTCCCATAGCACTGAAGCAATTTTCTACCTTTTGGGAAGACAGACACTGGTGGCATTGCCTCCATGCTGAGAAGGGCTTTTCCACAGAGGCCTCTCGGGACAAACACATTACACAAGGCAGAGGAGAGACCGAAGACCCACTTCTGGTGGTTTCAGTCCTGAAAACATGAGTCTCTGCCTCAAGTCAGGCTTTGCTGCAGGCGAACTCCCCTTGAAGAATCCCACACTTCCCAGGGTGCTGTCTGACCACTTCATTTTAGCACAGGTTTCTATCCGTAATTAAAACAAGCACAGTTAAAATGCTTGATTGGGATGTGGCCTAATTCCTCCTTCACCGAGAGGTGATGCCAGGGCCTGGGCCTCAGCTGCCTCTCAGCAGCGCTGATGTCAAAACCAAGATGCTGGGATGAAGATGCAAGAATGTGACAATCAATTTGAATTACTGCCTAAAGCTTGTCATTTCTACTCCCCATCTTGCAGAGAAATCCACATAGTCAAGAGTTCTCACCTTAAGGAAAGTTCGTTGCAGAAGGGGTGAATTAATTCCTGCCATTCTCTGTTCTCTAAACCCCAGCGAGTAATAGCTTTCTCTTTATTCATAGCTCTAGAGACTGTCTCTTTTTGCCAGCTCTCTTCAACAAAACACTTAAAGACATCCAAACAAGTATCCATGCTTTCTTCCCACTCAGTTTAAAGCCAAATGCTAACGAGAAGCTCCTGGTAATCTGTTCAGGGAGGCTGTCCTGGTTTGAGTGAGAACAGAACTAATTCTATCCAGTGATTTTACTTTTCAGTTCAGTTCTGCTACCTAACTGCACTGTGACATTAGCAGCCTGTTTTCCCAGGCAGCGTCTGCTGCTGGCAGTGAGAACATCCCATGGTCAGAGTCACTGCCAAGGGTTGGGGTGCAGACCAAGGCCACTACTGGATCTTGTGCACCACACTGTGGGGTGCAGAAAGTGAAAGGTGGCACCTGCAGGGAGGAGCGGACAGGGCAGGTGACCCCTAACTGACCAGTGAGTGATTCCAGCCCATATGCGTCATATTAAGTAGAAAGCTGAGGGATTTGGAGGGTCTTTCCTTGGATCTTCTCCTCTCTTGGCCCACTTTGCAATGTTTGCTTGGCTTGGGTCCTCTTTTGGTTCCTTCCTCAGAGCATCCAAGGAGGCCTCTGTGTGTTCTGCCTTTGAACCCAATCGGTGTGTTCCTGAATCCAGTACCAGAATCCAGCTCCTGAACACAGCTCCTGTCTGCTGCTAGACCCAGTCTGGGACTCCCCCAGTGCCTGCTCCACAGCATCAGTGGTGATGGTGATGTAATTACCATTGGGGGGTTGGGTTCCAAACTGGTTTTGTATATATTTTTACATATTCTAGTTTTATTATTCTTTTCATTCTCATTCAAGCTGTTCTAGTTCCCTTTTCTACTGGCTGAGACTCTCTCCCTCATTCCCTTTCTCTTCCCCTTTGGCGAGGAAGGGGGGTTAACAGAGAGCATCTGTTACAGGTCTAAGGGGCCACCCTGACCCTAACTCATGACAGAGGCGTTTGCAAGCAGCTCCCCTGGTTCAGGAGGGCTGCAGCCCCTCTCTTGCTGGGGATCACACTGCAGCAGCCCCCAGCATGCCCACCCAGAGCGGGAAGCCACGCCAGCTTTAGGGATCTGCACACAGCAAAAGGACAGAGGTAGGGCTTTCCAATTAGTAGGTGCTTCTACACCGCAGCAACAAGTTAGAGTTGCAAGTCAGACTGTGCTCTCAGAGTCATACGTTTTACTGCCTTGATGTTGTTTTATTCTCAAGGACAATCTGGAAAATAACAAGGGAATTTCCTCCAGCCTGGGCAACACTGAGGGCTCACGTGTGCCGCCGACAGCAGCTGTTTGCTGAGGCCGCCTAATTTTCTGCTGCATAATGACCTTCCAGAAGAGGAATGGAATCCACTCAGAATTCCTTGTAGTGCTCTTGCAAATTTCATTTGCTTGTAAATTCAGGCGAGCAGCGGATGTACTAGATGCCAAAGTGCTCTGTGCCACTGGGTATCTGCTCTGCAGAGGTGTCCGTTTCTGCCTGCCCAGGCTCAGTTAAAGAAAGAGAAATCAAACATGGTTTTGCCATTATCTCTCCCAGTCATTAAGCAAATGTGACTTTTAGCCGCAAACTAGACACAAACCGCAGGTGTGGCAGTTTTGCAGTCATCCCTTGGAACAGCCTCTCTTGCTTACCAGCGTGGCAGAGCAAATAAGCCAGATGTTTTGACAATGATTTTTAGTTCCCTACAAATCCCAGTTTGCTGAGCTGGCAAAATCTGCATGTAACCTATCTGATGTGCCTTCCCTTTCCTTCATGGCATTTCAATGTACAATTACTTTCCTAGATTTGCAAGATTCACACAAAAAGTGCAGGAGTGATTAGTGCAATGCCCTTATTCAACTGCACTTGAACCTCCCTCACGTTCATCTGTGTTTTCAGCAACATCTATCACAACTCCCCTACTACGGTCTGAAGAGCAAAGGGGAGTTTTTGCTGCTCCTGAACAAGCAGCCACTGTGGAAAACTCTCCCCAGCAGCTCTGTCTCCCAAACAGGCTGCTCACAACATGCAGAACAGGCAGATGAGAGTGGTGCTGAGCTTGCTCATTAACTCCTGGAAAGCGAGGCTCCTTTTTTATGGCAGCAAAATAAATGCCCTACTTAGCTATGGGTAACCTTACCTCTTAGTGCAAAGTAGCACTAACACAGGCACCCATATGCACATCAGCATGGAGCAAATGCAAGATATCCTGGTGCCAGGGTGGTATGTGGGTTTGATGCTTTCACAGCATCTTCTGACCCTCTACAAGCCTTGGGGCTCTGCAAAAAACACTTGGCTCCATCTGAAAGCATGCAGCAGAGGCAGGAATTTGCTGTACTGAGATGTAGTGTCCCAGCTCCCACTTAGCACAGACCTCAGGGACAATGAAGAGCTTCAACAGCTGTCTTTGAGGGAGATAAGCCATTGTGCAATGCTCTTGTCTGCCAGTCACAATGAGATAGGAGGAGTTGAGAGCCAGAAGTTTCCTCCTACATACATTTCATACCATCTTTCTTGTCTTGCTCTACAGCCCTCAAGCTTATTTATACCCAAGGAGGAGCACCAATTTTGTATGGGCTTTTAGAAACCAGTTCTATTAGTGTCTTCAGGATGTTAAATCCTATGCATTTCTGCTATACTAGGAACTTCAGAGAAGCAACTGTATTTTTTAGTGTTGGCTGTGCCTTCAGCTTCCCCGTTATCAAGCAGGAGATCAATTAGCACAGATTGTCATGACTTTCCAAAATTCATAGGTTTCATAAGATGACAGAAGGTTTATTCTAGTTGATATCAGTACTCTAACCTTTCCATCACAGTCTAAAGGACAGGCTTTATGAAGCCACAATAAATATATATGACAGCTATATTTGTTACTGTAGTTGAGATATGGAGGAAAGAGAGCTTTGTTTGTTACAAAATGGCATCCACAGAAGAACTGAAATAAACCAGATGTGTTCTTGAAGACAGATGCAGATATAGATAAGAATACATTCATATCAAAGAAATCTTCTGATGAAGTCAGTAAAGATAGTGTCAGAGAAGAACTTGTGCTTTGATGCTGAAGAGAAGAATAAGGAATTCATAGACCAGGCAAATGAGGAACAAATAATGATGAGTCCTGTTGGGAGCCACAAAGAGCAGACATTACGGAAATGGTCTCTTGGTGGGTCTCTTGGTCAAGGTCATAAAAATGCCTGCTTTATGTTTCCTAAGCTTTAGAAGTACAACAGTGACCGCTCCCTTGCAGGCAGGAACAGCTACAAAACCTAAAGCAAAATGGTGGGAGAAGAGCAAAGAAGAACCAGGAATGAGACTGGTTCAGAAAGGCTTCCACTCTAGGATGCACTGAGCAGAAAGCCCCAGGTGGTATGGCCTCTCCTGGGAAAAGATCAGGTGGCCAACAGACAAAAGTGTTTGGGGGTGGGCTTTGGACTCACATCACCGCATCATACTCCCTGCAAGAAGTGCCGGCCCAGTCTTCCTGGAGAAGGAAAACTGCTTCTTTTCAGCAGAGAGAATAGTAACTTCTGTGCATTTCTCAAGTCTTAAAACTCTGATCCCATCCTAGACTTGCCTGGAAAGTTCACAGTCTCCAAGTCTTTTTAAACTTTGGCTGTTCTAGAGAAACAATAATCTGTCTTATGGGTGCCACGAACAGCCCTGGCCTGTGTAATACAACCCTTTTTCCACCAGAAGCTGGAGGACATAACTCATTTCAGCCAATGAACACCTGCAGATTACATCTGCTATGGTGTTGTCGCTCATCTGAGCTGGGTTTTTAACTGGTGACCTACAAGTGGAAAGCTCTGCATTCCCCTATTCTGAACTATCCATTTGCTCAGATTCAATATTTCACGCCCCTGTGGTGTTGGTGTTCATGCAAAATTTAATGGATGTGCACAGTGCTTTGTGGACCACAGCGTATCACCCATTTCTGTGGAAATAATGCAAACCACGACCACACAAAAGATCTAACGGCGTGCTTGTAAATTACATGGGTTTATTGCATGCATACATGAACCCTATGTACTTAGTTATTAACCCCCAAACTGGCAGGTCATTGCTGGACATCTTGTTTCAATCTTAAACACCAAGAAATAACCTGTAATGGGGCACAACATCTACTGCTACCTCACAAGAAAGGCAGTACCAACTACAGTTGTGTTATGGTTATGTTTTTATCACAAATCAAGTAGGCTGTGGTTCCCATTCAAATTAGGAGGAATTTAGCTGCTGACCTCAAGTAGAAGCAGAAACAGGAAATGCAAATTTTAAGGAGAAAACAAAATCTCTCCAAAAGCAATTTCATGATGCTGTGATTAGTGCTTATGTTCTTATTCCCTTTGTGATTATGATAACCACAAGCTCCAGGCGGCTGAAACAGGAATTTCTCAACATCATTTATTGAAAACTCTTTTGGAGGAAAGGCAGAACTTTGATTAAATTTTTTTTTTTTTATTTTATTGTACTGAAAAGCATGTGCTTCAATGGAAAGCTTAGATTTCCAGGGAAAGCTTTTTTGCCCCAAAGAACTTTTTCACCCAGACCCCTTCAAATTTTGGTTGTTGCTGGTTTTGTTTGGTCTGACCAAACCATATCCACTGAAGTTAGTGTACAAAATTCTGTTAGTATGTGCAAAAAGTCCACTTAAAAATCACACTTTTTGTTTGTTTGGGATTTTTTTTTGTTATAATGATACAGACAAAAGAACCCCAAACATATACATCCTGGATGTATTTCATTCCTTCCTCTGGGGCACTGTGTCAGAAGACAGTCCTACTGCTGACGAATCTTCCCCTGTATCTGTGTTTGTGCTTGGGTTTGTGTTTCACTGGTTGTAATTAGCCATAAAAATTATGCATGTTTTTGTAGCAGGAACAATTTAGTTGTGTCTTCCAGGAAAGACACCCTATGATTATCATCATAAAATTTAAAAAAAAAAAAAAAAAGACAGTTAGTCTGTATTTTCTTATAAATAATGTTATGACCTGTGTAATGGAAATGTACAGCTCCATGGGAGAGGCATGCTATGACACAGCATCACAGAGATGGGATACAGAGAGTTTGTGTGAATCACAGTGGATCAGTCACCCATGGGGGATGCGCTGGTAATGCTCACAAGAGGCTGACCACAAATGCTGCTTGTACCACATGGCTGGGCAGGGGTGAAGAGAGTGAGATAAATAATTGCAAGGAATGGAAGAGCTACAGCTCCTTTCCTGTTGCCCCTGCAAATCCACCCTTCATATTATCCCTCAAACCAATAGAGTAGCTGTAATTGAAATTATGTTTGTCACCTTAGCTTAGTTATGCCAAAAAGATGTTCTCAGTTAGGTGCTGACAGGTGTTTGCTACAGTGAAATATTACATTGTAGGCAAGAGGGCAACCAGGGCAGTATGAATTGCTCTGCCTCTCTGGGCTGAAGGGACAAAAACCTTTCTTCCAGCAGGATTTAGCCCTCCGTGGATAGCATTTTACTCTTTGCACTCCATGCAGAGAAAATATGAAGCAACATAAAATCTTTTTTCTGCTTTATCTATAGTCAGTCTCTATTTTCAAACTGCACACAAAAGAAAAAGCAGTGAGCATCAAAACCCTCGGAGTTAGTAAAGAATGTGGTGGCAGAAAGAAAGGAATAAATCAAAGTCTTCATTACATCCCATTTTGACCAAAAGATCCCTGACAGTGGTTAACAGGAAAGAACCTTGCCAAACAAAAGCCACTGGTTTGATACAGCCACACAAAAGAAATGCCCACAGCACGCATGCTGTAACAAACCCTGTTTTAATACACCACAGGAACATTAATAGTACACTTAGTGAAAATGTATACATTGCATATGGCCATACGTGACAGGGTACTAATCTACCTCTTGTAACAGTGGCTGCTAAACATGGAATATTTTGTCACCCAAAGCAACTGCAATAGCTAATAACACAGCAGAAGTATGAATACTGATGCGAATCTTAACTGTAAAAAGCTATTTGCAATCTCAACAGAGAACAAAGTACAGAAGAGCTAACAATGGTCATTACTGGGACATCATGCTAACCTTCTTCCGATCTTCCTACAAACCTTTCTTGGTCAGGTTTTCTATTAGACAGCTGGCTCGTCTGGCAGTTGAAGCTGGAATTCAACTCCTGCTTTCAGTATGATGAGCTCAGTTTCCTGCATGGAAAGACCTTTCTGAGGCGAGTAAGCACATAATACCCC
This sequence comes from Ceryle rudis, assembly GCA_033439905.1. NCBI lineage: Eukaryota > Metazoa > Chordata > Aves > Coraciiformes > Cerylidae > Ceryle > Ceryle rudis. The sequence continues at coordinate 53,323 of JAAGNO010009114.1, read as the reverse complement.
AGGAACTTCCACACAGCCTTCTCCTGATCAGCCCTCCCAGCAGTCTTCTGGCCAAGGGGATGGGATTTGTGTAAGGAATCAGTGAGCAGCTACGCTTATTGTAGCATAAATATCCACCACCGGCTTTGCTCCTACAGATCTCAGTAGCACGCGTGTTGGGACTGGCAGTAGGGAGGACAAAGCTATCTCAACAGAGTTTAGGAGCGTGTTAGCTGCCATCCACTGGATGCCAGTCAGGTGACATAAACCTTTACTAGCTTCTTAGAGAACCTATGTCCGCAAACAGCAAGTAATCACAGAAACATGCCCATAGAATGATGGTTATTTGATGAGCATTAGCAATGATGCCATTTGATGCTAAATAAAACTTAGGGCTCTGAGGACAAACCATGGTCATATAACTGTGGAAAGTGAGCTCTCTCTCCCCCTGCAGTAAAGGACCATGTAATTAATGCAAGCACTAATTAAAATTTAAATATTTGATAATGTTATTACTAAATAACTATATAGAGCAGTGTCAAGAGGCCTAGAAAATCCGTCAGTAATTGAATTAGAATCATGGGATCGTTTTGGCTGGGAGAGACCTTCAAGATCATCAAGCCCAACCTTATTCCCAGCCCTATCAAACCCACTAAACCATATCCCTAAGCACAACATCTACCTGGCTCTTAAACACCTCCAAAACCACTCCACCACCTCCCTTGGCAAGCTGTTCCAATGCCTCACAACCTTTTGGTAAATTAACTGTGTCTAGAGAGTAGCACTAAGCAATCTTCCCACATACATATCCAAACCAAACAATGCCTGGCCCAACAACATCCCTAACAGAGGAAGGGGTGCAGGAGAGAACAGAATTATGTTAAATAAGGAAAGGCCTGAAGTTATTAATCAGAAAGGCTCCAGGCAACTCAGCTGCATGAAATGAAGGTGGCGATTTGTGCCACACAAAGCAGTGGAACGGATGAGGACTATAATGAGAGCCAAGAACATTTTATAACATTTGAAACAGAATGGGAACTTGAGGTGTAGATTTGACATGAGCCTAAGAGCACCCTGCCCATTACACTAGGTCTTTAACATGTGAATAAGGAAGGGTAGTGCTGACAACCAGCCTACAACTGACAAGGTGGAGTTAATGACTAAATCATCTGGAGGACAGGAAGGCAGAGTAATGGCCACAGCGAGATAATCAACAGGATGTTGGCTTGGTATGTTCGTTAATGACAGTCCAAGCAGTAGCTGCCAAAGCAGAGAAACTCAACAAGCCTTGCGTTGTTTCAAGACCACTGCAGTGCTGCCCAAAAGCCAGGAACATCCACTGGCCCCTAGAGCTCTTGTGCCTCTCCTCTGAACATTTCTCCCCTGTTCAAGAATGACTCGCTCTACGTCCAACATCTTCTTTCCCATTTTCTAACATGAGAAATCAGATGGTGAAACCTCTTTCCCTTGTCTGCAAGGCTTTTTCCCTCTCTGGCATTTGTAAGTGTTAACATATGGAATGACAGCTCTTAGGAATGGGGAGAGGTACAAGAATTCTGTTATTGGTGATCATCATGAACATTTTACATGGGAACTTAGAGCAGTGCCTCTCAGACACAGGATCCTGTCACCATTAGAAAGAATTACTATTTAATGAGCTTCTGTTTTTATTAATGGTGAGAGATTAAGGCTGCTTGCCACCAGGTGAATACTAATAGACAATCTTTAAGCAAATGAGGCTCTTATTCCCTTAATTTTAATATATGATAGAATAAGACATGCTTTCTTATTTTCCATTTTGTTAAGTAGAAGCTTCACTGCAGAATCCTTGTTTCAGCAATTGAAAGCATTTGGGTTTACTTTGTACCATTTCCCTTTAAGGCTCTATTTTGAGGGAAAAGTTTTCTGATAAAAAAATGAAAAGAAACATTATGGCAAAATAATTAACTGCACAGAAGGCTCCTTTCAGTTTAAGTATTCCACTGCAGTGTGTGAACTGAGGGAGAATCAAGAGAAATGAGCCTAGCTCAAAGCAAACTTGAGGCTGATGGGTGAAGCTTGATGGTGTGGCTATATTAACAAGTTACTGTGAAAAAAAGCTGGAGGGGAGATTTCCAGCACATTAACTGAACCATGGGAACTGCCTGTGCACATGCCCCCTCTGGAAGTAAATGTGTAGCTTGCCCCCAGGTGAAAATGGATCTTGCCATTTCTAATATACTGTGCTGAAAGAGGTATCTGAAGGCAGATAATGAGGTAAATCAGCAGAAGCTTATAAGGGATTCCTGTTTAGAAATCTGATATGTGGTCTGAGTTACTTGTGAATCATCTGAAGCAGGAATTGGACTCTAAGCACTGGATGGGTGCAGGAGAGGATCTCTGAAAGCCACATATGACTGACGGGGTAGGGAAAATGGAACCAAGATGCAGAGAGGAATATAACATAGTCGGCTGATGGATTGGACAAAAAAAAAAACCCTTTGCAGCAGCAGTTTGAGAAATGATGATATTTGTGGAGAACAAATGAAATAGTGTTGCACCAATCAAAGATACAAACAGAGCGATGGAACTTAGAAGAAAGCTTTTCAGTTGTTAGGATGCACGACAGTAGGCCCTATCTTAAAGACCTTAAAAATAAATACCTGCAGATTCTAGAAATATCCTCTATAAAATTATGTCTAATTAAGGTTTAAATAAAAGGCAGGAAGTTGGTATTTTTCACAGTAAAATAATGTAGGAAGGAGGGCTTAAAAGAAGATGAAGAGCTCTCTATTAGCCATCATCAGCAAAAACTGATGGATTATACACCCACAAGGGATGGTAGATTTTAATTTGAACTGAATCAATAATATATATCACAGTGGTCAGTCTCAGTCATCTGCACAGGTACTATAACTGAATTTGTATTTTTGGATAAGGGGAATCAAATTCGGAACCTGCTGAAATCTCTGAGAATTTGGATGCGTTTAGCAGCACTTCCATACTGTGGAAAACTGCAATCACCTCTTAGCTGTCCTGAGCTAAAATGCCATTTTAGATGGCATCTGTAGAACCACAGCTAAATTAATTGGGATGACAGAAAACATATGATGAGGTTTGGTGGGTTTTTTTCACAATTTTAAGTCTAATTGCAATCTCCATTTAACCCAACCCTTCCTCATAGCCGCATTATGCAATTGCTTTATTCCAAAGTCAAAACATAATAAATTCTAAGCAGTTAAAGTACCCAGATTTTTTATTTTTTTTCAAAAGCACATGTTCCAGAAACAATTATATTTTGCTTTAAAAGCAAGAACACTCAGTGCTCTGCTTATTATTGGTGCTCAGAGCACAACAATCATATTTTATTCAGGATACTTACTGTCCCAGATAGGTGCCTGGCAAATTGCTCTGAACATTTTCTAGTGCAGTTATGGACAGATTGCTTAAAGGTTGAGTCCAATAAATGGAATGGCATTGTGACATGTTTCATGCTTATTTATAAGAAAATATAAACAGCTTTAAACCCCCTCTATCTAATGGTGTTATCTAAAGTGCTTAGACTATGCAGTGGTTATCAACAGGTATTATTTGTATACATACAGTTATATATAAATCTGTCTATATTTTTCTTTTTGTAATAAAGCTAAAAGGAACAAGCTGTGAATGAGTGAGTAGAGAACTATGACAATTACTGGCACGTTTAATTGTACAGCACTGGTTGGTAACTTACAGCCTTTTTAATTACAGGGGGTGTTTTTCCCGTATAATTCTACTCAGCATTAATTACTTAATCTAGTTGATTGCTAAACTGCATCTGCTGACAGACAGAAGAGGCTGCCCAGGGTGGGAAATAGCAGGGGGAATTGAGGCACAGACTTTTTTTGGTAGGAATGCAAGCATAAAACCTTAAAAATACTTGGAATAAATTTCAGGAGCTTTCTCTTCTCACAGATTACAGAAGCTATGGGATCCAACAGGGCACCTGGGCATGGGTTTAGCTAGTTTATCTGAACTTGGCTTGCATCCATGTGCTTTTCTTCTCCTTCAGGATTGCACAGGGCCAGCCACCACATTATCAACCTGGGCTCTAATGGTTGCCTTTCTAATTTTTGAAGAGGATCCTATTGCTTCAGTTGCAGCTCCAGTGGAAGATGTAATAAAAGACTTGTATGATTTTTCTTTGTAATACGCTTAGTTAAGTGAATTTTTTTTTTTTTTTGGTGCACTTGAGATCTACTAATATTTCTACAAGTAAGTCAAGGCTACATAAATACAGAGAGGGAAGCTTCCTCTCAAATCTCACATGCTCTGCTACAGAAGGCAGTTCAGGTGGTGGTCTGTCTGGCTTAGGTTTTCAAAGGAGATACACTTGAACGGACATAATTTGACAGCCCCTTGCCCTGTTCCCTTTAAGTTCAGCTGGAAAGTACTGTAGCTGCCTTTATATAAATATACAAATTAGAAGATGAGAGATGATAATTCAGTTTTACTGCACCGTAGGTAACAACCAGACAATCAGTAAATTTAAGAGGCATTGGCCCTAAAGAGCCTAAGACTGGTCATTTGGTATTAATGAGCAAGTACAGTGCTGTGAGAACCCATCTTCATTTGCACTCATCATTTTCACTTACAGTATCCTTCAGAATCTGAACCCACACCCACAGAACCCAAGAGACCTGAAGACAAAGTTAATCTGACATTTTGCTTTCTTTCTCAACAGTTTTTCATTTTATCTGAAGCTTCAGGGTTTGCCATACCAATTTTATTCTGGGTTTCAAAAGTCCTTCAGAATTTCTGCAAGCAAACCTTTACAGCAGCATTCAGAGCTTCCCTTAATTTCCAGTGCTGATTAGGAGGGAAGCTGGCCCTGCAGGTATTAACTGGCAATTTGGATTAAAATACCTCATTTAAAGAAATTACTCCATGGATGAATGGTTACCTTGCAGGAAGACAAAAATGAACTGAAGGACCATTGAGCTGGCATATGTTTGTGACCCGCAATAGAAGATCACTTTGAATAATTAAAAAAAAAAAAAAAAAAAAAAGGCAAAAATAAACCTACTTTGACAAAGCTGCATGATGAACAACAGGCATATCCCTGGTTTAAGTCCCGTGTAGATTTGTCCCAGTCTTTCCTCCTTACTGGAGAGAGCTGTGAGAATTTGTGCTTTTATTTTAAATGCACAGAGGTCAGAAGGAAAGATGGAGACCATCTTAACATGAACATTAAAAGTGAAGCAAAGAAAGAGTAACATTCAGAGCATATGATTTTCTTTATTCTAAGAAGTTTCCTCTTTTCACTACAGAAGTAAGGTACAAGATGAGGGAGTGACAGGAGCCAGACTATTTTTCAACAAGTTTACAATTTAAGTACATAAGATACACAAAATGGAAAATGGAATATTTCATTCCCGTCTTGAAGGATGGTTAATTCAGGAACTAAGGGATTCAGTGATTTGCTCAGAGGGAGTCTGTGCAAATATATACCAGGAAAATACTCCAGAAATCTCATGTTCATCCACTCAATCTCCATGTTTAATATTATCCTGTTAAAAAATTGAACATTGCTTTTGAAGGTTGCCTGCAAAATATCTTGGCTTCCATGCATTTTTTAATAAACATATGAAAGGGAATGGTTTTAACACTGACATGACCAAGAAATCATATACCAAGAAGGGCTGGTGGAGAGTAATTACAGAACGACCTTGTAAGATCCCTTTCCTCAGGCTTGTCAGATCTACACTTGCAGGGCTCAGGAGTCAAGTAAAGCCCCACAGTATTATTTCAGATCTGCATCTTACCTGAGCTGTGCTCCTCAAAAGTAGCTTCTAAGCAAAGTAGTTGCTCAAGAGACTCTATTCACAGAGAAGGATATCTCAGTATGGCAAAACCCCGGGGTGCAGTGTTAAAAAACAGTGCATGGTCTAAGTCTGCTGCAACAAGTGTTACAGAAAGCTCTGCAACTTTTACAACAAATGCTTCTCTAAGCAGTAACTTGGCTGTAGTTACATATCTCTTTTGTCTTCATCTAAAAGAAAAAAATATATCCTATTTCTGAGACACCTGGGGCTCTTTAGTCTGGAGAAGACTGAGAGGGGATTTGATAAATGTTTATAAATATCTGAGGGCTCAGTGTCAAGAGGAAAGGGAATGCCTCTTCTCACTCGTGCCCTGTGATAGGACAAGGGGGAATGGATATAAGCTGGAGCACAGGAGGTTCCACCTTAAC